>VMBQ01009062.1:0-33858 GCA_007657795.1 Dreissena rostriformis
GACCAATGTTTTATCTTATTGTTTTATATATGCAAAACTGTGATAAATGTAAATATTGGATGAGACTATAATAATTAAATAAATCTCTAAATCTCCCTACTTACACATCCACTTCATCTATGTATCCATACTCATCTGCTATGCCCACATCAAACCTTACTTCAATTTAATTATACACAAGTACTTTCCGCCACAACCACTCTACAGTAACATTTATGTAGTGAAGTCCTTCTCACCTAATGCATCGTTTATTCATGCTCGCGGAACGACTTACAATAAGCTTAGTTTAGCTTCCAGGCTATTTCACATATTACTGTGTATTTATTTGATGTATATGCATTTCGAAATAAAATATGTTTAAACCAACATCTTGACCAATGAAAATCATCCAAATTATATAGAGCGGGTACGAAAATAAACACTCAACATTTTGACCTTCAATTGTACCCTTGACCTTGAGCCGGAGCGACTGAGGTTTGTTATCTCAAATTGTCTCAATCACCTCAACAAACGTGGCAAGTTCCATGGGAATCCTTCAAAGAGTATATGAGATATAGACGAGATACGAAAATGGAGGCTCAAACCTTTGACCTTGAACTTGATCCGGCATGACTGACTCGTGTGTTCTCATGTTGTCTAATTGATGAACGTTTCATGAACATTCTTCGAAGACAAAACTAGATACAAATAGAGATATGGTAGACAAGAACGTCTTAGACTTAATGATTGACGGACAGCCAGAAGGAACGACAAAGCGCGTTCTTCGAGTCCCCCTTAAGCTTTGTGATGTGGAATAAATAAATCAAAATTAAGAGATTTTTTATCAAGAACAATATAACCCTTGCAGTACTATTTTTCTTCAATATTAACGCGGCATTATAGGCTGAAAGAAATGTTATTGATCAATTAAACATCGTGTTTTACTCACATTCACTGTATGATCATACACATTCACTCTCATCATTTTCTCAAACACATTTCTCATTAAAAAGCCCCTGGAAAACTTATAATGTCTATGCGAGGTCAAGTACTTTTTCATATGTTACAATTGCTAAGAATTCAATTAATAAGTTAATAACTCATATACGTAGGCATCACTATTGTAGCAGAAAACGACCCTTTTGTAATACAATATGCAATAAGCAAAATCTGTTCTACCTTTAAGACAGTGACATCCATCGGACAGTGTCCAAATATAACTGCCCCCGTCAGCACAGCAATACCGGGTTTTTCTGGAGCGACAATTTTCAGTCTTGGGAATTTCTTCTGTATTGCTTTCCGTATTGCTTCCCGGAGAAGCGGAGAATCTGAGTAACCTCCTACCATCAGAATTGTTTCCAATTCTTTCCACGCATCGTTGCCGTCTACGTCTATAAAAATTCTAGTCAAAGTCGTCACAATTCCATCTATTGTTACTTGATGGAAGTTATTGATAATGCTGGCATCTAGACGAAGCAGGTTGTTCGTCAAGGAAATCTAGAATATAAGTACTTATTAGAAATACATAGTCCCCAACACACATTATAAATTATGTTACAAAAGCCTTTATTTATATTATTTAAACATCATAAGTTATATAGTTTATATAAAGGTATCATTTAAATGCATTTCATTTAATGTCTTCGAACAACAGGTATACAGCGAAACATAGTTTAGTTTCGTAGATGGATACATCTTATCTAACACGATAGAGATTACTCATGTTTATCGTCTATTATCAGAATAGTTTAGACATCTGGTTACTACGAATTTCTCAATGACAATATTGCTGGACATTCACATTTCCGGATTCATGAATAAGAGACCTTTTAATAACGATCGCGTTAATATTCAAATTTGTCAACAGTAACAGTCCATTAACAGTGTACGTTTTCGATTTGTGTCTTGTCATAATTTCCGATATATGTTTGTGTCATTTTGTATATATCGTTAAATGTATCCGTTCTGCAATACATGCTTATTTTGGCAACGTATCGCACACATTTCTATACAACGCATTTCTATACAACGCATTAATTCAAGACAAGATCACAATTTCAGATCATTGATTGATACTGTTAATGCTTCATTGTATAACTGGAAATACCTTTAAAAACATATTTGTATATAATGTATTTTATATGTTTTTTTTATTTCCAGGATGTCGGTCTCAATACTGTATTTCTTGGCCCTATTAAACAACGACTTACAGATAATTTTATCCAAAATGTGAAACTCGAGTAGAGCTCTTTTTTATAGAAATTTATCAAACTTTGAACTTTAACCATACTTAGTATTATGTAATATTAAAAGTACAGATCTAGCCTAACAAGGTTACGATTATCTTCTCATTCATTAAACAAAGAAAGCGGCAGATGGTCTAAGCCCAACTCTACATCTGTTGAGCAGACGACTTGTATTGTCTGTAATCGTCTAGAAGACGATTACCCTTTGGTGATTGAATGCAACTTATATACAGATTTAAGATGTACATATATACCTTCATATTACAGAAACATACCAAATATTAAATAAATTATAGAATTTGTGTCTTCCGATGGTGAATCTGTGTTAAGAAAACTGAGTGCTTTTGTCAATGCCGCATTTTTAGTTAGATCAACTAACATATATGTGCCCATGTTATGTATTTTTACACATGAAACGTTTTCCATGCATGTCGTCTATCGATTTATTCTGTCGACTATTTGCACTAGCTGAAAATGTGAATTGCTGCCGATTTTAATTTTGTATCTTAATGAAATCCTGTATAATCAGTATTTTGACGTGAGTTTTTGTTTACGCCTTATTAGGTTTTGTTAGAATTGTAGATATATGTTAAAAGTAATGCATTATGTATTGATACGTATGAGCACTCCTCTTAAATATTATTATTACGGCTAATATGTAGTTCCTGCTGTAAATTATTTACTGATACTACATGCAATTATTATTTTATAAGTTGTGTTATCTCGCTTACTCATAATTTCAAGTGCTTGTTATAATTATGTATATATGTCTATGTATGTTCTTATCATATTGCATGTACTTAAATGTACTTAGTTTCCTAAAATATCATTTGTAGACTGGTTATCGCTTAACGAACGATAAATAAACTGCGATGTAGATTTCTACGATTTTAAAAAAAGTGTAACATAATTTTTCATCGATTTAAACAAAAATATATCTTTGACAAACCAGGTTCAGAAAGCAATACAAAACCGACACATCCTTAAACACATACTACATGTATCCAAAGTCTTCAGTACAATTTGAAATGTCTGATTGTCAATTTTCTTCGCTTATCGGTCTGGTTTCAAACCTTTAATGTGTGTAGATGTTAACTACCGGGCTTTAACTCTTGGTTTGGTTTGCTATCCGTTTTGCATAAAAGCTCTTTGGATTATGTCGGTAACTAAAGAACTCGATGCTAAATTCCTAGAATCTCTCATTTATGGTTTTCGCAAATTATTGGTAATTGGTAGTAATATCTTACACGTCCTGCTAACAGAATTATGGTTCGAATTATAGTGTTCCTACTGCTGGTAGAGGTGAAGTTTCACTTTGATTATATAATTCAGTTAAAAGTAAAACCCCATCCCAATGAGTTTTAAATTGACTGTGTTAAGGCCATGAACATCTGTAAGAATCAAATATTTGCTTAACTTATGATGCTGTTCTTGCTGTTGAGATGTATTGTTCCATACAAAGTAAGATGTATTGCCTGTCATAAGTGATACTTTAATAACATTTAATTAAGATCAAGTCTGTTTTGTTAGAGAGAACAAAAGAAAGTATTTATGCATGTTAAATGTTGAAGCTATAATTGTTCATCGTTGCATCCAGATAGTTGTCCACACATCAAATGCCAGATGGAGTTTTTTATACCCAATTACAAAGGTTTTCAATAATAAATTGAAATCCGTACACAAAGCATTGAGACTGTGGTGGACAACAGCATTTAGATTGTAACACTCATTAACGCTTCAAACAAACGAGTTGTATGTTGTCACAAAATACGCCTTGTTACGCTTTATATTTTTACAAATATCGAATCATTATAATTCAAAAATGAAAATGATTTTTTAGTATGAGTCAAAGTCTTTAGTGTTATTACTGTGACAAACTGTTAGAAAATTGTCCGTTTAACCATTTTTTAACAAGTCCCTTAAAGGTATAGTGTGTTTATATATCATTATAAGTCAGAATAGTTCATAACACTTAACAAAATACTTTCCAATTTCATATCTGCCTCGGAATTTTGTGTAGCTGTAATAAAAATGCTTTTTTAAGCGCGTTTGTTTCGTCGTTGTATTTTTTAGATAAGATGTTAAGTATTTATTCATTTTTGTCAGTACATCGCTCTTTATTTACATTTCGTGTAATGCTAGGACTTATAAATGGATGTAGAGGATCAGAGACAATTTATTTGAAGTACTGATCTCATCATCAGTTTGTTAAAGATACACAAACAAGCCATGTGAACAATTGTTAGGCGTAAAAAAACAAATCTTTTAAGATACATACCGATTGCTTGTAACGTGATGTTGATATAATGTTCTGCAGTTCTTTGCCATTTGCGGCTTTTACAAACTCCAACAGGTAATGTGGTAGTCTAATTCTATATGTGTCCGATTTCGTGTTTGATTTCTTGATTTCCCAATCGAGGAAAAAATCGTTATAATCTTCTGGGTAATGTTCTTTCAATTGTCTTAGTGGGATTTTTCCTTAAAAATAAACACAACACGTAAGCGAATTCTATAGAACTACAACCGATTGCATGGCTAGAAAACTTTGTATTTTTGACAAAGTTTAGTTACTTCAAAAAGATACCACATCCATAAAACGATGGACAATAGTTACTTTTTGTCTTATTTGATTTTGTAAATTAATCAAAATAAAATCTTAAATGCAAGCTATCTGTATATTTTAAGCATACAGTCAATCGTCTACGACAACGTTAGGACGGTCAGTGCGTTTCACTAAAATTACTAAAAAAATAACAAGCTAATAAAAGGTCGGATATTTTTAAAACATGATTACAACACGCATACATAATAAATATAAGGATAGAAATTATTTATTTTTTTTAAATACCCGTCAACTCTTCAAGAATCTCCATAAAAGCCGAATCGAACGTCATCGCTCCACATTTGTCGTTGAATTCTTTGGATAGTTCATGAAATGTGCCCCCATCATCTAATTCACCTATAGTAATTTGCGTGCGGCTACCTGTAACATCGTGGAAAATAACATTTTTTAGTTTCATTTTTTTTAACTAGAGTTGATCCAAAGAATGAGGATACCACTATAATCGACAGGGAGCATGTTAATTTTTTCTACTATTTTACTAGAATAATCATTTGTCACTCTTCTAGTCTATATAATCATGTATGAATACATATGTATTAATAATTATTTATAAATGTTACGTGTTATAGATAGCGAACCTTTCAATTATGTAGTACGCTACTCGTCGTTAGAATAATAAAATGCGCGTCAAACGTTATTATATGAAAATGATGTCATTTACGTACTGTAAGTGAACGTGTCAATGCTTGTTTTTTACAACTGTGAACTCACAAATATTGACCGGACACAGATCATTAAGCATAAGTATATTAGACTCAATTAAATGTGAGAGGGTGTTCGCTACCCCGGGTCACCGTTATCAGGCAAAGTAAGAAACATGGTTGCCAAATTTATTTATTTTCAAATATAGGGAAATGGTTCGTAAACTATGGAGGAAATAAGACGGGAGGGTGAAAAAAGTGTTTGAACAATTCAGACAATGCGTCATCAAAAATAAACGTAAGTTAGTCCCCCAGATAAAAGAGGCGAGACGGCAAGGAAAAAGTGCTTATCTGGCCTACGACACTCTCTACGCCAACGGAACCGCGGTGATATTTCCATATAAATCGAGGAACGTGCATGGTTCGACTGATGTTTAAAAGTCTAGTTCAGAGTGTATTAATATTTTAATATGTTAGTGCATTCGATATTTGGTTTTTTGTTTGATTCGTGGACAAAAGTATCTGGTGGTATTACTGTTAAAGGCTATTAATATTTTAATGTCTTTGGAAAATGTCATCATAGTAACGCCCGAAGATGTTGTGGTTGTATTGTTATTTATGTAAAGGATCACTTACAAAATGGAATTTAAATTGTACGTAATCATTATGACAATTTTATTTTGTTGCAATTGAATCATGAGAATGTTAATACGGCCAGTGATGTTTACATATGTTGAAGCTGTATATGGAGAGAGGACTCGCCAGTCTATAATACAATTAATGTGGATCTTATTGATATGTTAGAAAATGATATTGCATATTGTTCTGATTTAGGAAGTATTTTTATCACTGGGGATTTGAATAGTAGAACCAGTAACAAATGTGATTTTATTTTACATGACACAAATAATTCAAAACATGATGATGTAGATTATTCACAGACCTAGTCTTTGTTTAAATAAAATACTATATAAAAACACAATAGTCATGGTATCAAACTTAATCTGTGTAGGTCAACTACACTACGTAGTATCAACGGTAGAATAGGCGATAGTTGTAAATACACATTTACTCGATAAACGGTTCTTATGTAATTGATAATATGTTGACCAAAGAAAGCAATGTTCAATTGTTAGCAAACTTTACTGTGTATGAGTTTAACGAAAGGAGCGATTACGCACCGTTGCAGTTTCAATTGTATTGTAATAATTATTCATCTAGTAACGATACTTTTACTGATGTTAAATATCAATGGGACAATTTATCTGAAGATGAATTTCGTTCAGGAATTATTTCTTGACTTCCCGTATTTAATGATATTGTTGAAACTATCATTTTTTCGAGTAAACCGTCAATTAACGAAGCTGTAGAAAAAATCACTAACGTAATCCGAAACGTTGAGGATCCGTTGTTTCCAAAATCTCGTTTTTACAGTAATAAACCCACGTTATATGCTTACGGTTGTATAAAACATGCTGATTGGTTCGATAATGAGTGCGTTATTCCACGAAAACAATACCATGCCGCTTTGAAGTGTTTTAATTTGAATTAAGTCTGAGTCCAATATATCAACGTTGTGTGAAAAGAAACGCGTTATAAACAATTTATTAACAAAAAAAAAGATTGCATTTAAACAAAAAATGATAGGAATTTAAAGTTTAAACAGTCAAAAGCCTAAGGAATTTTGGAAATATTTAAAACATATAAACAAAAAAAAATCCATAAATGTGTTCGATGATTATTTTGAAAATTTGAGTAAATCTAATAGTTATAATGCAGAAGCTGCGGAATTATGTTCAAATAATGATTTTACCGATGAAAAGTGTACTTTTCTATAACTATATCAACCGATAAGTGTAGATTAAGTTAGGAATGCAATTAAATGATTAAAACGTCATAAAGCGGCTGGTAACGATTTTATTTTAAATCAATATTTTATGTATTTAATGTATGGATATTTTATCCAATAATTGGTGTGATATGTTTACTAGCATTTTAGTTTCTGGCTATTTTCCCGATCAGTGGACGGAATGAATTATCATCCTTTTGCATAAAAAAGGTTCTGTCGATGATGTAAGTAATTATAGAGGGATAACACGTGTAAGATGTTTACAACTATTTTAAACAAACATATCGAATTGTTCTGTGACGATAATAGTAAAACTTCAGATGCACATTCCGGATTTAGAAAAGGATGTTCAACTGTTGGTGCTATTTATATGTTGATGTCTGTTGTGCAACATGTTTTATATGAAAACAAACGTGTGTATGTTGTATACGTTGATTTGCTAAAATGTTTTGATAGCATATATCGTGATGCATTTTGGTTAAAAATGTACAAATCTGGAATAAAAGTTAAATTATTAAGAATAATTCAGAATATGGATAAAAAAGTTGAATCTTGTATTAAGTCGTGTACATCATACTCTGAAAACTTTAGTTTTTCTGTCAGTCTAAGACTAGGGACGAACATGTCCCTGATTTATTTTTCACTGTTTGTAAAAGATTTGGAACTTTTTTGCAAGAGAGCACATTGTCTGGCTTACATAAAGACGACATAACATTAATTTTGTTGTTATTTGCAGATGACAGGCCATTTTAGCCAAATCACCAGAAGAATTACATATCCATTTAGATAACCTTTTCTAGTATTGTAATTCATGGGGGCTCAATGTGAATACTTCAAAAACAAAAATAATGGTTTTCGCAAAAAGGGATAACATTCGCAAACATGAACACTGGACAAATAATGGACAACCTATAGAAATCGTCAATAATTTCAATTATCTCGGCACTGTTATTAACTACACTGGTAGTTTCACTTTAAATCAGGAACATTTGGTTGGAAAAGCCTAATGATATTATGCCTAAAGTATTTTGTCAGTTGTTTGATTCTTTGTTGGGTCTATTTGCTGCTATGCCTCTGAAATATGGGGTTTGTCTAAATCAAAAGCGATCGAACGCATTCATTTAAATTTTGCAAAAGATTGTTGAATGTAAATATATAAACACATATAATGCTGTTATGTATAGTGCGTTAGGCAGATATCCGTTATATGTAACTAGATATTTACGAATTGTTAAATATTGGTTAAAAATTATTAACAGTAAACATATTATTATACGAACTGTGAATGTCCAAATATTAAAGGATGCAAAAAAAGGTTGAAAATGTTAAACAATTGTCAAACGAATACTGATTGTCCCATGTTTTTAAAACTGCAAATATAACTAAAAGTAATTATTTTGTATGTGAATTTAAATGCAGACTTATTGACACCTCTAAACAGGAATGGTTTGGTAATATGAACAGAAGTTCTATTCTAAATATGTACATAATTTTTTAAACAACTCTCGACTATGAATGCTACTTGGATTTATTGCCCCAAAGTCTACGTTTATACTTTGTTAAATTAAGGGCTTCTGCCCACCCGTTGAGAATTCAGACCGGTAGATACTCACGCAACAATATTCCTCGTGAAGAATAAACTAGACATACATATAAGAGATGAATTTAATTTCCTTTTTGTGTGGGCATGCTATCGTTTACTACGTCAAAAATACATTCAACGTATTATTACATGAAGCCATACGTTGTAAAGTTTCATAGTTTGTTGACATCAACATGTCAGTTTGAAATTATAAATGTATTTAACTATGTTGAAGAATCCTTAACTATACGAAATTCTGTTATAAATAACACCAATTTACTTATAATATTTGTTTACTTCCCATTAAATAAGTCTATGAATCACTGTTCAATAATCGATACTATGTGAAATAATTGATTATCTGTGTTCTTATCTTTTGTTAAAATTATATCATATATACCATACTCAATCAAACGTAATAGTTTATCCTTACTGCCTTTAAAATTAGAATATTTCTTCTTTCCAAAATCGTCGTTTTTGTCTGTTCATATTTAGTTTTGAAATTTCATTGAATTTACACATTAAATTTATATATCTATATAATATTATATATAAAATATTGTATCATTGATTTGGTTACAATTATTATATTTTGACACGTGACAGTGCTTTATTTATAATGGTATGCATTAAAGACGATGAACGTATGTATAACTCTGAATAAACTGTTGTGTTTTTTATATTAAACGTATACATTAAAAAAGTCACTGGCCTTTAATTTGTATATCGACTAAATACAATACATGTGTTGCTTTCGGTGAATGAACGAATTTTATCTCAGGAAAACATATCGTCACAAGAGGCTTAGCAACTTTTTCAGTGACCACGAGTGAAATTTATGTTCATACACAGCAAACCAATTAAGTATTAGTTTTATTTAAACGTTAACACCTGTATTCCACTAAAAACATATAATAAATTACCATTCGGCGGCCACTGTCTCAACAAATATGTTTATATAAGAAATAGTGTTCTACCAGGTGTTGTAATTGCAGTCATTAACAACAGTTTGGACTTCCAATGCGCAAACATGGAACCTCAAGGGCGATAGACCTAGTCATTTTCTAACTGCATATTAACGAGCCTTTGGAATGACTAAAGACTATGACTTATAAGTAAAAACATTTCGATCATACCACAAACCATCTTATGACGTTTTTGTTCTAGCCAATATTTGAAACTGCTTAACATCTATATAATTTTCAAAATCAAAACACACGAATGTTCAAGTCTATTCAGATGATTATATGCAAGTGTCAAGGGTGGATAACAACAGCTTGTTGAATCGTGACTAAAAAGCTTTTTATTACAAATGCCAAACTGTATTATGAAGTTTTTAACATTAAGTCTTAAAATGAAAAGAAAACATGATGCCACCACATGTTTAGAATACCATGGATTTTATGAAAGCGCTGTTAACATCTATTTAAATGGCAAATATATGTGTTTGTTAATCTAAATTTTCTCTTCTTCTGATAATTTCTAGTTCATTGTACTTAATTATATTTTTAAATTACTTTCTTTTTATTTTTTGTATTAACACTTGTTTTTGTGTGTACATTATGTGTAGATGAGTAAATGAGGGCGATACAACATAAATCAATAGATCCCTTCTTTTTCAATGTGAGTGCTCTTGTGACCATGGTCAATCTATAGCTCTTACAAATTTAACTTATATAAGACAATGTATGTTATTAAAACAATGCGTATGTCTAATCGTATGGTTCAAAGTCTGCGCCATAAGGATAATGTATTCATCATCGTCTACTTCCGTGCAATAGCGCCACACATCGGTACATATTCACCAAACGATGCCGAACATGTACCGTTAACGAAACAAAATCATTATAATAGAGATGTGACGTCAAATACCCAATACACCAACAGTAGTGTATCACTGATATTTGTAAACTTAAGATGTAATGTAAGGTTATAATATTTCTATCAAATAACAAATTTTATATTTCGTTGGAATGTTTTAGTTTGTATGCAGTTTATTCAAGAAAAGTTTGTTCAGATCCAGTTGATTTTTTTAGATATTATTTTCGGTTGCGCAATTATAGTAACAAAATGATTTCCATCTTGAAAACAGAACGCGATAGTCGTGGCAAATATCAAATTACGAAACCAAAGATGCGAATTTAAGTTAAGACATCGGTCTATATCGACCATCATTATGTCTTAGAGTGTGTATGTGATGGTTCTGATTGGCAAAATTTACATTTCCGTTTGTGAAATGTGGATACACTTCGAAAACACGTAACTGGTTTGCAAAGTTTCTGATTTTTGACAATTGACACTAATAAATAATTGTGAACTAAAGTCTGTAGCACTAAATGAATAATTACTCATGTGATGAACACGCAACAATGCGGTACTGGTATGTACTTCGTTTAAACTAATAAACTGTATACATGTATGTTTACCAATAAGTTTAAATAGGCACTGGACCGCTTTGATCCTGCTGTGAAGGCCTTGTTGATACAAATTAAAAGTTTACCATTTATGATGTGTTTGCAGTTCCCCTCCTCTACCAAATGATATAACAAGCGATAGAGAATCATACTAGTTTACGTTGGTCTTGATTAAGATAATATTTGTTCAGATGGCAGAATATTGTAAGATAATATATATATATATATNAAAATGCACTAATTGACCCTTTGACCTAGTTTTTGACCCAGCATGACCCATATTCGGACTTGACCTAGATATCAACTAGATGCAACTACTGACCAAGTTTGGTGAAGATCGGATGAATACAATTTGAATTAGAGTCCGGACAAAGTGATGCCTTCCGCCCGCCGCCCGCCCGCCAAGGGGTTTCACATAATACGTCCCGTATTTTATACGGGCGTATAAAAAGTAGTTTTTTTATTTTCACTTTATGATTTTATTTATCTATTTTTACTGTGTATGTCTACCAGGTAACTACCAGTTAACTATATATAACGCAAGTAGATTGATCATCATCGTCACGTGGTAAACACAGGAATGCAAATTGTGCATGCGTAGTGAATTGTATATATTTTATATATAAAATGATCAATCTACTTGCGTTATGTATAGTGTGTATATCGTTATGTCACCTATTTTCACAATGTACTTTCGATTTCATATCGCGAAATTTTATTACCGAATATACTGAAAATATGAACTTTTTTCAAGTTATGTAATATACCAGTCGTGATATTTTTATCAATATAAACTAATAATTGTAAAAAAAAATACGGTATTTTAGAACTTTTCTTTTTTCGTCATTCGTGGTTTATATTCCCTTTAATGTTGTTACAACACGTGGATCAACGATGCATAACGCACTATAAAAGTTCGGAAGGTAAAGAGGTAAAGGCGTTAACCTTTGAATTTTAAGGATTCCGCTTAGAATCCAGGTACGGTCTACTATTGTGTGTGTGTTTTTTTTTTAATTTGTCTTTCTAAAACAAAATGTCAGCAAGTCCCTTTAAATCAGTTGCGTTTTATATAAGTTACCGGTACTCGACCTTGCTGATAAGTTTGGAACCTAGTTAAGACTCTACTGTCGCCAATAATTCACGTGCTGTGAACTATCTCTTACAGTTCATGGGCTTTTATATAACTAAAAGTCACGTTTATAACCCAGACAAAGTTCCGATCTTTCTATGGACACATGCTCTAGGCCTTGAGGTTGAATATGAATCATATCAGGCTGACAGACGACAATCTAGTACAACAAAGTCATACGATATCTAGCAGGGTCAAGTGCTGAGGTACTTGGATACGAAAACATCTCTCCCCGTCGAATACAATATTGCTTACTTGCAAACTTGTCTTGATTAAATAGCATTGAGATTAAGTCAAACAGATACATTGAATACGTAATATTTGTTTTACAATTATACAAAAATTCAGTTGTTATAGCAGTTGTAAATCATTTTGCTGCGCGCATTGGAGTTTTTCATTATTTCGGTCCATTTCTTAACAAATGATTTCAAGTGAGCCAAAAGTTACGACAAGATTAATGACGTTAAACCAAGCAGTATTTTTTAAATGATTTTATAAAGATATGGTATAATAATTGTGTAGAAAGAATTTGATTTTATTTAATTATTATGATTTATTTGGGGTGAATCACTCTCAATGTTGGGAGAAAGTCATCATTCGATTAACACGTTCGACCTTTTTCGATCATTTCCATTTATCGAAATTCTGGAGTGCTACGGAATGATTAGCCGTTGTTAACTGTCAAAAGTACAAAGAGCACATTTATTAAAATTACTTGTTGACGCGTGGAGTTTGAAATGGCATTCCATACATCACCAGACAACATAATACGATGAACACGGAACAGTTACATGCACAGTTACAATATACGTACATTTTATATGATTAAAAGCGGTAGAAAAGCGCATTAGAATGGTTAATGCAATTCAGTAAGAGTTTAATATTGCGTCGGCTTTTAACAGTGGATATCAAGCATCTACATGCAATGTTCAAAATGAAAATCGACTAAAATTTCAATTTTTATTAAAATAAGCGTTTTAGGTTAAGGACATACGACCAAACTGCTAATTATAGAGCAAGGTAATTTATCCCGTCTGAGTTGAATCAAAATGGCATATAAAATATTTTGTGTCTAGGTCTTCTTGAAAGGTTTGTGCTTTTTATGAGTACATGCGAACAGCTCAGAGTCGGAGTGTCTATAGCAGGGAATTGGATTATTGCAACTAATGTTGTGTCCAGAAATAAGACCACGGCGACACGGCTAAAATTGACACTCTCGGCCATACGAGTTTGGTTTCTAGTCGCCATACCGGACAGTTTGGCTTTCCTCCCGGTACATGACCCCCTCCCCACAGAACAAGACAACATCAAAATTGAATATTTTACAGAATAAAATGTATAGCTGATTATTTCATATTTAATTCAAAATTGGAAACAATTTTCGTAAGTCAAGTAAAATAATAAAGGTAAGAGTGCTGGAACACATTCCGAAACCTGACATAAATCACCGCGGCGTTTAAAGTTAGTATCGTGGAGTCGCTTATCTTCAGTACACACACACTTGCTATGGGCTTCAATGTATGCCCTATATAGGTCATGTTAATGTAGTGCGACCAAACGAAAGGAGAGGTCGCAGCAGAAATCGGCGTATTATACACCATTATGGGACACATTATACACCATTATGGGACACATTATGCAATATTATGGTTGTTCTGAATTTCCCCGGTTTTAACAGTGGACAAACACGTGACGCCTGGACACCCGTTCACTAAGATCACGTGTTGTGTACGATTAGCGGCGACTATAAAACCGGGCAGTGTTCGTAGTGACTTTATTGCAAGCGTTGGATCAAGTAGCCTCCATCATGATGCGCCTATTTGTGTTTTCTGCTTTCGTGGCCTTTGCGTCTGCGCTAACCATACCGGAACTAGCTACACAATTGGGAGCAACTGAGTTGGTAAAGCTTGTCACGCAGGCAGGCTTGGCCGATACGCTTTCTGGCAAAGGTGAGTCCGAAAAAAAAGTTTTTTTTTTATCTTCGTTTATACTGAATGAAAAACGGCGTCATGTAGGGTCGGTACACTTGCAACACAAGTTTATTGACTCTTCTTCGATGGGTTTTCGTGTTTCTCAATCAGTTTTCAATTGCAACCTCAGGTAAAAGATTTGCAATGTACTTACTACTTTTGGAATAAATAAGAAGGCTTTCCAAATGTAAAATGTAAAATGCTCGTAAAATTTCGATAAAGTAAATGTTCTGTTTTCATTGAAAACATTGGTATATGTTATGCCAAAACGAGGTTTTTTTAACAGATTTAAATGGTATTCTTCAAACATCTGAAAATTCGTGATATTGCTCGAATATTATTTATGATTTTGTTGAAACTATGAACTCAATTAACATTGTTTGTGCTAATACTGACACTTCAGGGCCATTCACCGTTTTTGGACCAACAAATGATGCCTTTGCAAAGCTCCCTAAGGCTGTCCTAGACATGCTGATGAAAAATAAGCAGCTTCTTGTTGAGGTGCTAAAATATCACGTAGTCTCCGGAAGTGTGTACTCATCCCAACTGACCAATGAAATGACGGCACCTAGCTTAGCGCCTCTATCGGCAACAGCATTCGTTGACATCCGGTTCAACATATACAACAACGGGCAGGTAAGCAAAAAAGGCATTAACGACCATTTACGACTTAGAACTATTGATACAGAAAAAACATTATTGTTTTCTTATAATAAATTAACGACCCTCATTAAATAGAAATAGTGAAATAGAAAAGCGAATGTTTGTATGCGCTTACACATATATGAGAATGAAGGTTTTTAATGATATAATTGTTTGTTTAAGCTCATCACCGCGGATGGTAGTCCAGTGGTTTTGGCCAATCAGAATGCTTCCAATGGGGTCATCCATGTCGTCAACAGAGTTATGTGGCCTTTGCCCTTCCTGGACATTCCAGGGTTTGTCACCAGAGAAAAAGCGCAATTTTCCACGCTTCTGACTGGTATGGTTTTATAGTCCTAAGTTAAGTACATTTCAATACTAAATATTAAGATATTCTTCAAATCGTACTAGATTAAGATGTTTAATTAAAAACAAGTTTTGTAGTCAGCATTATAAAATAATCTCAATTACTAAACCCTCAGGTTACCCATTTCGGTCATTCCTATTTTTAACTATATATTTTTATAAGTTAATCTCAATGTAGCTTATTAACGTGTTGTAAAAAACAAACAACGGGAACGCTTTTTGCGATTATTGTTCAGAAAAGTTCTTATTAAATTAAATAGTCATGAATCAAAATCAAACGGTGCATAAACATGCACTAAGGCCCAAAAAAAAATTAGGTCCGTTTCCGGTCTCCTTGGGAAAAAAAACAGGGTCGGTAGGTAGGGATTTTTTTTTTCTTTTGGGTACTAGAATGGAGAAATGAACCGAAATAAACGAAAATGATTTTTTTTTTTGGCGACCCCAATAAAAAGTTGAGGGTCGGCGCCGATTCTGGAGACACGGTCGGGCGACCGGAAACGGACCTATTTTTTTTATTTGGCCTAACCATAACATCACATCGCAAACGTAATTGTGTTGTTGAAACTTGAAGCTGTTGTGAAGGCCAACCTGGTCGCGACTCTCAGCGGTGGGCCTTTCACCGTGTTCGCTCCAACCAACGACGCCTTCGCAAAGATACCCGCCGATGTCCTCAACAAACTTCTCGCCAACATTACTGCACTTACCGGTACTGGCTGTAGTATGATAAATAATGTTTACTCATTAATGTTTTTACTGGCACATGCTTTATTGTTCGATTGGATGTAAGACTCAAAAAGGCATACGTTTGCATTTGAAAGTAGTGTATTCATGCTGAATTTGCAGTACATAAATCACTTAAAAAGAATGCTGAACTGCAGAGCAAACATTTGCAGAATTGACAACATTCTTAAATATAAATAAGAAATATGGGGTGTGGAAAACGGGTTCGGGTGTCATTCAAAGATACGATACATATCTGTTAAACTTATGCCTATATACCATGACATGCTATTGCCCTTAAAGCCCCATTAACACTCAAAATAAACGAATATTTCGTAAAATATTTCATAAAATAAAGTTAACCCTTTAAAATCAGTGTTCCTTATAGCAATAGCCAAAATTTCAGCGCTATATGTGGTCTGGTAACATAGATTTAACAAGATACACAATGCTACTTTTTTTTTTCTTTTTGTGGTACAATATATTCAACACATGTTCATGTACCCAATTCAGCGTTCGAGTGTCGTATGGAGAGATATCGTAGCGGGCAATTAAAATGGAAAATATTATGACACACAAAATAAAAAAACGAGCATTTTGTATCTCGTTAAATCTGTGTTACCACACCACATCTTGAAACGTTGGCTATTGCTATTAGGAACACTGATTTTTTTTATGGGTTAATTTTATTTTACGATTTTTTTTACGAAATATTTGTGATTTTGAGTATATATGTGTCTTTAATACTCCCAATCCAACATATCAATAATTTCCACAGATGTCCTGACGTATCACGTTATCAGCGGAACCTTCTGGAGCGCCAGTCTGTCTGACGGCATGACGCCCAAAACTGTGGAGGGCAAGACGGTCAAGATTTCTATCAATGCCGGTATGTACATGTATATGAGCCTCGCTCTGTGAAAAGGGGGTTTCATGCATGTGCGTAAAGTGTCGTCCCAGATTAGCCTGTGCAGTCCGCCCAGGCTTATCATGGACGACACTTTCCGCCTTAACTAGGTTTTTGCGTAGAAGAGACATTCTTTAAACGAAAAATATCGTACACACGGAAAATGTCGTCCGTGATTAGCCTGTGCGAACTGCACAGGCTNCTACTACTACTACTACTACTATTACTTTTACTACTACTACTACTTTTACTTCTACTACTACTACTACTACTACTACTACTACTACTACTACTACTTCTACTACAACTACTTCTTCTCCCTCTATTGTTTCTACTTCTTTGTCAACTACTACTTACTGCTCTTAGTATTGCTACTACAACTAGTTATACTAATACTAGTAATACACATTATACTACTTCTACTACTATTACTATTATAGGTAATTATTTGTAAAGTCAATGATTTGAGTTAATCTGTTAAGGTTGTTATATCGCCGGCTATGCATGTTAATTTCGGCTTTTCATGTTGCTTCTGAAATTGAAACCGATAGGACATTTGTATTGCAAGCTATTTACTTTAAGTATAAACGTTCAGAATGTTAATATGCATGCGGAAGGTTTTAAGGAATGTATCTTTACACGAGCCTTGGTCTTTGACTGTTGATGTTCAGAACTATGTTTCGCCGACGTACCATTTCGAGTTTGGCTTCTAATGATAACAACTGGTTATAATTGTAAAGCAATTCATTTTGAGGTAAACTGTTCATAACTGTGTTACGTTGGCATAACATTACATGTATAATATTGACTAATAGAAATTACAAAACAAAACACGACATTTAGTTTAAACCTATTTTATTTAAGCTCGAGTGCATAGAAAGAACTTACTTCTTATTTTAAACGCTCTCGAGTCCGTTTCCTGGGTCTAGACCAGTACTTTGGGGGAGATCTAAAGAACGCTCCAATAATTGGGGTCGAACCCGTGACCTCCATGTCGCTAGGAGGACACCATATCCATTAAACCACGGCGACATCTACTCTCTAAACACGACATTTGTAAAGCCAGCGATAAAGTTTAAGAGTTTGACTTCTGTCAATTAGAAACGGTATACAATTCGTAATTCAAATTATTCAATGCGAGTTGGAATGTTCAGAATTGTGTTATGCCGGCATGAAATGTAATGTTTAGAATCAGTAAATAAGAAAAAATAAGACATGTGAACCGGCGGCGTAACTGTTTTAGTTACATATCTGAAATAAGACATGATAGTAAAATGTTAATGCGAGCGATTCACTTTGAGCTAAAGCTTTCTGAACGTTGTTATGTCTGCATAACGTTTTTCAGCTGCACTTCAGAAATTACAAATTATAGGAAATTGTAAATTGAGCAAGCTACTCTGAGTTGAATTGTTCAGAATTATTTTATGTCGTCTTTACATTTTTTGTTTGGCTTCTGTCAATTTTAAAAGTTAGGCAAACTTGAACAATAGAATGTCGCTTTTTTTTTAAATATAACGATTTTATTTCCTCAAGCTTTATAAACTACTTGAACTTAAAGATTGCGACAGAGCATTACACTCCATTATTTAACCCCCCCCCCCCCCCCCNCCCCCCACACACACACACAAATATAAATCAACACTCACGCAAACAACCAATAACCAATCATTACAAACGTAGTCTACCTGTAGAGCGGCAAGTTTCACGAACTGTTTTGCAGAAGTGTACCATACTGCGGGAACTGTTATTACCCAAAAAACGTCGTCAGATCGGAGACCAGAGCAGCTCAAGAGATCACTCTTCCAGTACCTATCAACACACGAGCGATGTGTAATGCGTTTTTTAAGAATCGTTTATACATACGTAATTACAGAGAGGCAAAACGTATCTAGATGGTTAAATAAATACGGTTGTATTTGATATTAAAGCGAGTCATTTCCCAATTATATATAATTTTAAAATAAAAAATATATTAAGATTGTTATTATTTGTTAAAGGCAATGAATTTCTGGATACCTATCATGCATCACAACACATATTTGGTATACAATGTATGGTCCCTAAACTGTAAAAGCGAAGCATTTCGGGTTTGAATTGAACTAGTTTAAAGTTGTGCAAACCTAACACTGTGTACACCACTAAACACTTAAAAGGCGATTTAAACAAAACAACAACAACACCTGACTAAAATCAATAAATAAATAAGAAAGCAAAACAGACACCCACATGGAAAAGCAAAATAACTTTGGACTCGTCTTGGAAAGGTTAATTATCACTCATTATGTATCATTCATTTACAAAAGGATGAATATAATAACTCAAATGAAGATGACCTATATGATGATGCTGACGATGATGATATTCGTATATTAATCAAGTGGTGCGCTATTACTAATTGGCGGATGTTGCTTCTACTCATTGAGATGCATACTTTTCTTTGTGATTTAAGCAAATGGTCAACTGATATTCAAATAATGAAAACGCGCACTGATAACACGTTTAAGGGGATTTTGTTCTAATCTTGATTGTCATATTATAATTATAATGTAAATCTTATTATTCTGGTATATGTATTATGTTGTAATATTTGATTTGCTAAGACACGTGCTAATTCAGAATGGTTGTAAATGATTTCTTTTAATTTGTCTTTGGAGACAATATTGAATAATTGAATGAATGAAGTGTTTAGTTTCATACATAAGAGGCACTGACCAAATATGATCGAACAATAAAACTCTGCGTTTGGCAATTATACCCGATGTTTTTGAACACGAGTATGCATCATTTTAATAAAAGCTCATTAAATAACTGTTCAGATATATAGCTGACAAAATATAATTAGATAAAGTTATATTTAATTCAACACCTTTTATTTCTGATGGTGTTTGTAAAAATTGGGTTAAACGAATCATAAGTATATGCATGTGTTACTTGTCGGGAGATTAAATATAACAAAAATAACATTACGTCATTTTATCAATTATCAAATGCAGACAGCAAACTGCAGTCTACATGAACGGTTGGGTTCAAAACTTTGACATGTAAACACTCAACAAAACACAAACGATGCACGTTTTACTCCGGTAAATGATGCATTCAATATATATTACTGACGATAACTCTTAAGACAGTTGAGGTCATAAACTTGCTGGGGAAAGTAAACATGTATTATTTATTATTCTGGTATATTTATCATGCTGTCATGTTTAAATTGCTAAGACACGTGCTAATTCAGAATTGTTGTAAATGATTCCTTTTAATTTGTCTTTTGAGATGTCCGCAATATTAAATAATTAAATGTTTTTCGCGTTTGTATTATGTGAGTTTGTATTTAATTTTATTGGGCCAACACGAAATTGAATAAATTTAAATTATTACTTTAAAACATAATTACTTTCTTGATAATAAATGACTAAATTGATCAGTAATATGACGTATTCCCAAGTCATGACGTAGATGTAGGTACAGCAACAATGCGGGAAAACAATGGTTGCAAGAAATGTCGTGAAAACAATGATAAAGTAGAACAATAAGATGTGTCAATTTGTTGCTAACACAACGAAAATGCGAGTTAAAAAAAATTATTGAAACATTTATTATTACAATGGATTACTGTTTATTGTGGATTTTAAGGTACGACTTTAAAATTATGCATTTAAACATGAAAGTTATTGTTAACAGATAACTCTTAAGATGGCGATTGGTGGAATTGTATTTACGGGATAGTTTAACAATGACGTTTCCTAATTCGTTCACGTAGGTTAATTGTTTGTACTGTTTGCGTGTTTGATCGTTTAAACTGTTGAAACCATTCATCATTCGTCAACGCTTTTTTTAAACCTCTGACCCAGATCGATTGTTCGTTTACTTTTAAACGACATTACTACAAACAAAGTTCCGATTGGGCATGACTTAAGAATGCGTAATAATTGCAAAACATATCAGGAAAATCGCAAATGTAGGCGAGGCTTAAATTGTGTCATCGGTCAGGGTCGTTATAGTTTGGGAAATGGGCTGAGTTAAAAAGACTGTTGACGGTTTATGTTCGCATTTGATTCTGTCGACTACCGTTCCTTGGGATTGCTCTTTTTGACCGGTTATACTTGTGAGGCGTCGCTCAAAATTGCATCCAGCAGACCGGTGTGACTACTGTCGCCATCAATAGCTAGATGATTATCGTGAAGCTAGTTATTGCAAATGGGCTGAGTTAACGGTAATGACCTTAGAGAGGTGTGCATATTTTGAAGGTTGTTACCTCTTCCCACTCCAGTTTGCATGCGATATTGCACATTCACAAATGCAAGGAAAACACACATTCTGGACCCATGGAACCAGACATATAGATTAAAGTGAAAATTGATATCTTTTCAGAGCGAGTCTATCAGAAGAAATTGATAGATTCGGTCTCTATCAGTAGAGTATTATCGTGTTATATTTAAGATTATTTGTTACTGTCGCATTATGACTTTCAAATCTTATTGAATTTAAATCTAGGACAGGTTAATTCGAATTCGGATGAGTTTATAAGATGAGTGTGGGTTATCAAACAAGACATACATCAAGGTGATAGATATAGTACAATACGAATCGCGTGAGTTTAAGTTTATCAATGTGTTGATAAGTATAGGGTTAATTTATCTACACTGGGTGTTTGCTGTTTCATTAACATGTTTGAGTTAATTTGCATTTAAGCCGATCGGTTTTATAATGAAGCTTAAAAACTTCAACTAAAATGTAATCAATACATATAAAGTATTCGTTCGAATGTGAATATAAACAATGAAATGAAAGATCGTTCATTGACGCACCTGATGGAGAGGGAGAACACGGTCAAGGCTGGAAGGCTTTTACCAGTCTCGTCTTCCAACATCGTGTATTTGTGTATTGGCTAAAAATGATACAAGCATGCACTCATTAATTGTCGTTTTGATGGCAAACAATATGTACGAATTTGAAAGTTAAAGGTTACAAAACAAGTACATGTACATATATGTATCAAACGAAAATGCATATACTTAATATATTGTGTTCTACTTTCCTCGATCATGTTGAGTTGTTAAGTTTTACGATGTTGAGTTTGATTGAGATTTAGAAAATAACATATTTACATTGAAATCGTCTATAATGCTTCAAAGGGGAGACGCCGACAATAGCATATGATGTTTTTAAAAGCTCAATAGGTAGTCCTATGAGATGAACTAGTATATTAGCTCACATATGTCAAACATATGATCTTATGACATTGTAATCAAATGAGATCTAAATTCAAAAAATGATTAAAATGTTTTTAGAATCATTTGAATGACACATGATACAAGATGCACGATGCCGCAGAAACATTTGCCAAATTGCTAACCTTCAGAACTGGCTTACTCCGCTTGAGCTAAAAACACAAGTACGTGTCAGAAAATATAAATATACAGACGGCTAATATGCTTCGTCTGTATGATATGGAGTTATTTGAAGCAGGAATGGAATTGACATACTTTCGCAACTGTTTTATCACAGTGTACGAAAGTCGCACGAAACCCGCAAGTTTACATATTAAGATAATAATAAAAGGGAATATATAGGAATACATTAATTTCACTGAGTAACGAGCTCGATTAGCTCAGTATATTACGAGATAAAGTTATAACGATAAGAGCTGATTAAAGCGAATTCATATTTGTAGTCAGATTGAAAATTAGGCTGTACGTTCCTTCGCAATATATTACCCATATAGTTTCGCAATTAGCGAGACCATTGTGCTATGATACATATTTAGCACTTATCGATACATAAATTATTCGAAACAATGTAATGCCGAACGGTAAATTACGATGTTTTACACATATCTTTTATATACACAATCATTTAAGCACAGGTTAAAGTAGTAGATTGACGTGCATTTATACAACATATTTTAGCATTATCATTGCAACCGAATAGAAACAAAGTGAAACTACAAAACCACTAGCAGGAGAGTGACCTTTTTATAGCAGGTGG
The DNA here is from genome assembly GCA_007657795.1 of Dreissena rostriformis. NCBI lineage: Eukaryota > Metazoa > Mollusca > Bivalvia > Myida > Dreissenidae > Dreissena > Dreissena rostriformis. The sequence continues at coordinate 23,057 of VMBQ01009062.1, forward strand.
AATTAATGACTAATTACCTTTTTCAAAACACTTTTAAAAAAAATCCGGTAGAGTTTGTATTTCATTAAAATTAACAACATTCACTATGATGAAATTTATGAGAAAAAAAGTGTATTAAAGCCGAAAGCGTAAGCATCGAAATTATATTGCGGATTATTCATGTTATACAAGTCCATTTAACATGACTTTGTACTAAGTTTTAATTTAAATACATGACAAGAGTCGACGCTAATTAATTATATGAACAAAGTTTTTTTTTAAGATCGCATTGTTCCCCGTACGAAAGCATTGAGCTTTCAAACTTCAATCCAACTTTGATCTTAGGGTTATGTGAAATGTCAAATTGTCTCATTCTGTCAAGGAAAACAATATTTAAAATAACTTTTATACCATACATTTATCCGGAAAAAAAAATAAAATGAATATATAATCAACAGTACCTTTTCCCAGAGCGACATTTTGAATCTGTGGAAGTAGTACCACTGATTGTGTTCGTTGTTCGCACGCAGTTTATTGTAATGTATCTCGGCATCATATCCATAGCTGTCCACGGTTTTGCCGTCTGGTTTAATCAACACACATGTCAGAGCTGTTTTGCGGTTTTATGAAACGAGAAACAATAATAACTCAGACAAGTTATGACTGTTTATTATTACCAATGGGTACACAACTAGCTTCACTACATAACATAAACGTAATTATTTACCCACATTAAATATATGGGTTTATAATACTATGTTTATATCGATTTGGTCGTTTAAAATGTCTGTCTGTTGGTCGGTCGAATGATTTATATAGAACTGGTTACTTATTGCTTATTCGTAAATGTTTTCATGAATTATATTAAGACAGTCATGTGTCTCGTTAGGACAGTGACAATAAAACCTATAGGCCATTTGTTTTCTAAATGAAACATAAATTAAAATGGGTTCGTTCTTGATGAGTATTGTTTAAACTGTAGAAAGTGGAAATATGTCAACAACCTAATAGGCTTAAGTTAAATTTAAGGATTCATATTCTTTAAATTGATGTTTTACAATTTTCTGTGTTTAGTATATCTCTTAAGTAAGAAAGGATGATCGAGTGATGATCAGAAAAACTTCAAGACGTCCATGTGCAAAACATGTGTGCATGATACACGTTATTACTGTTATTTAATTGTTTAACTTTGTCCACTTTCCAGTTATATTATCTAGTTAGTATTTGCCGTTTTTTTAGTGTGTGTTCTTGCCTTATTACTCGTCTATACTAGGTACACAGTGGAAACTGTCGCCAGCATAAGGTTGTACCGTTGCTGCATCTATTTATCTGTTTGAAACAATCTAGAATAGTTTTTCAAAAAGAAAAAAAAAGGAAAGCACTAAAAACGCTGTAAGATCTGAATAAGTCCCTTGTCTGACATGATCACTGACAGGACCCAGTTTCAACGAAAAACTGTATATTTGAAGTCGAAATAATAATGATCCTAAATATTCTTAAACAACTTGTTATATATTTACCGGCTCTTACTCATGTGCATACATTAGTTTTTATTTCCCAGTACAACGTTTACCAAATAAAAAGCCATGACACACGCCTGTAGTAGTTTAATAATTTTCCGTGTATGTACTTTACGATGCACCAGTATTATTTAAAATAACGCTGTATTTTATTGTTTTCCTCAAATAATTTAAAGGTGTGTATTTGTTTGAAAATAATAATCCATACTTCTCTGTTTAGACGTTAATGTTTTGGAACAATCGTCATGAGATTTATTCCGATACGCTTAAAATATTTATTATGGTAATGCACGTTGAGTTCTTTTAATTGGCATTGCACGACAAGTATTTAACAATGCTTGCTATCAAAACGTAGTGTCGTGAATGGTATGGTCACTGTTTAGTAAATCATGCATACGGAAATACCTGTGTGGCATCATCACGTATTCAAACAGTAATGCTGTGGTATAAATGTAATTAAAACGTTATTTTTACGATTAGATTTGTATTTTGGTTGTTAACATGATCCTAAAAACAATGTCAATTTTTTATGCAAAATGTTCAAATATTTAAGTCATAAATAATATCAGCCCTACTGCATGTTTTTGAATGACTATTTACATGAATATGTATTTGATTCATATGTTATTACAAAACAAACAGCGGCTAGTAAGAGTACAATTTAAAATGGTTGACTCATTACAGAAAAAATACGAAGTCTTAACATGATTTCTTCTCGAATCGTTTTATAATCAACGTACTGGTTTATTAGACATGTATTGACCCGTGTCTTTCTTTCAGGTAATACCATGAGCATGCCCCTTTACGAAAATAAGAAGCAGAACTAAAATTAAACATTGCTACGAGAATTCTCTTAAATAAATGGTAACCGGAGGTAAATAAGAATTTCTCTTTCCAGAGTTTCATGTTTTCTTTATTAAATCAACTGCTTTTAAATGCTAAATACCATGTCGCATGTGACACATGGTAATACAATTGCCTAAAATTCTGAAGTCATGACTATAGACTACCATGGCCAAACAATCACAAATTGTAAGAGAAAGTGTTAAATTCGCAGAATGCGCTTACACATTTCCCAATGTATAGTTCATGCTTTTAAATAAATAAATGCGTTTTAAAACCTGAGACTCTAATTAACGACGTAGTCCCTTTACATTGCGCATTCGTATGTCATTCAATTTAGTGTAGGTTCGTTAATGAACCTGAAATGAGCTACAATGTTTAAAAGCACTATCCGTATTAAATCAAGCATATGCACATGCTAACGGTTAAAAGTGTGTATATGGATGAATATTGTTACACACTAAACACTATAGTTTATACTAATAAAACTTATGTGCTGTCCTGTTCTGTTTCTTATTCGTATCTTTGTCAGTGACGCAAATGCCATGTCACGAGCGATTGCAGCACACATTATATATTCATATACATATTCGTCCAAAAAATATAATGAAAAGCAATTCTTAACCTTCACTAACAATTCATCGCCCTCTTCATGAAGTGGTCAATTATTTAGGCAATTCAATTTAGATAATATTCGATTGACAGAGACGTAACACAACAACTCTACAATCATCAATATAACATTCGCAAAGCATGTAATATTAATAACATTTGAAATCATGTTATAGTGCACGATGACCAGTTCAATTGTGCATGACATGCATTTGTTAGTCCACAGAATAATAATTACAAATACTAAATCAAAACTATCGCAGTTTGCGAGAATTTAAATAAAAATAAACTAGAGAGTGTTAGCGTTATTGATATTGAAGAGTTTGCTGATGACGGTGTATACAATCTATCAGACAAAATACCACTGGAAGTGTTGGTGACATTGAATGCAATGTGTTAAAATTAAGTAGTTATATGTAACCATTATAATCCATTATAATAGGGCCTTACAAACCTTTCTGAGATACCCTCGTTTCTCCATACACTGACTTAGTTATAACTTTGCAAGGATCACATTTGAAGTCGAGTTTGGCTGAAAACGCCCATCCAGTATACGTTGTTCCAATGTCGATCGCCGCCGACACCAGATGTGTACGGAGGCTACTCTGTTAGTAAATAATCATTATACAAATGCATAGTTATAAGTCATTACACGTATTCATTTTCATTCACAACAGTACAAAATTTCAAAACACATCCCTCATACAATTGATATGCGCATTTATGTTTCATATAAAAAATACTGGTATATAAAAGTTAGTTTTTATTTCAAGAGCGGGATTTTTTATAATTTCCCTTGCGTTCATTATTTTGTAATAATTTATAGCTTTTTGGTTCAATAAAACGGCTAAAACAGGCTTCTTACAATTATGAGATTATTATTCCAGAAAGATAATATAATACAGTGTTTCTAATAAACATAAATGGGTAACCCTTAATCTGTGTTGTTTATGATTTTATATAATGATTATTAAATTATTATGATGAAACACACTTCTTTAAACCATATGGATGGATATAGTTTGCATTTGCATTTGCCAATTGATCTTAATACTACAAGAATTATTTCATATCCACAATAAAGCTTACGTCATAAAATTAAAATCACTATCTTTATATTATCTTAATATTTTGGCTTATGTTCATTTGTATTTTCAAATTAAACTTGACATAAATGGAATATATGGCGCGGTTGCAAAAAAAGTGCAAGTGATGTAAACTATAAGTGAATGCTTGTGTATAAAAAGTCACATTTCTACCTTTTTAAGTATTTAAGTATGAAGTATTTATATAAAAGGAGAATAAAATGAATGGCGTTATTTTTGTGTCCGATGTATGTTTCTCATTGAGAGACGCGCGCAAACGGAAATATCGTGTATTTCCTAACAGCGGCAGCTGGCATTTATAATATCAATAACTAAATGTATTTAGTGCTGGAAAACCTGCGAAAGTGTTTTGTAACTAAAACGTTCAGTATATAACGCAAATATTTCTGATTAAACCACCCTGTAGGCTGGTTACCAACCTCGACGTCTGTTTAACATTCCACAACATTCTAAGATGGCGACCAAAACAAAGGAACGTACACATATCATGATGCACGTTATGCTTATAATTGTAGTGTTGTCCTACAGTATCGCTTCATACCCACCCCTATCATAGCAGACCAACACGGATCGGAACCAGTGTGAAAGCATTTCGACAAAGGATTTTCTCATTTGGCTGCGCATTTAATGTTACACTAAAAGAAAAACCACATACATCGAGACAAAGAAAGAGCCTAATGACAGTAATTATTATTCTATCAGGAGACACCGAAACAAACATAGACCCTGGTACCAAATGTATTTTCCCCTGCGGAGTATGTGAGGCCCTCGTAAACTGGTCCCAAAAAGGCGTTTACTGTAAGAACTGCAGTATATGGAACGATAAATTATGTGAGGATTTTGGCACCAAAACTATGTTTTATTTGGAAATATCGCGTGGAGTATACCGGTGTTTAAAGTGTGAATGCATAAATGTTGACAATTTTACATTTAACATTTTCGAACTTGAAACCGCATTTTCTTTATCCCCGCTCTTCCCGCTCTCGCATATGAACTTTTCAATGCCATCAGTAACATGATCTTGTTTTAGCCCTCCGCCAACAAGCAGCCTCTACAGTAGTGACAGACGTGAGAAACTACACTCAACCAGAAACATCACATCATTGTATTATAAAGTCTTCTAGTGGTTCAACTGATCCTGAACTTGTGAGACCACCACGGCCAACAAGCGCATTCCGTAATTACACACAGCCAGACCTTGTTTACGGCACTGAGTCTTGGCTTCGAGGCATCAAACCAGAGAAAAATCCACAAATAAATGCAAACAAAAACTGCGAGGTATTTTCAGCCACTTTAACCGTCCACATGAAAGATCGAGATATAGGAATAAGAGAAGTTGTTTTACAGCATCTCGTAAAGGCATTGTAATAGATAAACTCCATGACCTAACAAGTGAATCTGAAAATGTGTGGTCAAATGTGAAAGTTATTCTTATATGTTCCTTAGAAACATGAAACCACAAACTTTTTTTTCTCCACACTCTCGCATATGAATTTTACAATACCATCAGTGACATCATCTTGTTTAAGCCCTCCGCCAACAATCATCCCGAACAGTAGTAACAGACGTGAGAAACCACACTCACCCAGAAACACCGTAACATCATCACATCATTGCTCTATAAAGTATACAAGTGTTTCAAATGATCCTTAACTTGTGAGATCACCACGGCCAACAAACGCAGATCGAGATATAGGAATAAGAGGAGTTGTATTTACAGCATCTCGTGAAGACATTTTCATAGAAGAACTCCCTGATCTAACAAGAGAAGGTGAAAGTTATTCTTTTTTGTTTCTTAGAAACATGAATGACATCAAAGAACTAAATATCGCATTCAATAAACGGTCCCACAACCAAATGATACAAACAGCATACTAGCCGGATACTTCAATTGTCCTTACGTAAATTGGTCTATCAAACGTTAAAACAGGCGCTTCACACAGAGAGAACCAACGAGCACGTATTGACTTCGCCATTGAACATGGTCCCACACAGGTATATGAACAACCAACAAGGAACGATAACATTTTGAACCTTGTGTTTACAAACAATCCCTCATTGGTTAAGACAGCTACATTCGTATCAGGTATTAGTGACAATACCATGATAGTTACAGACCTAAATATGATTTCGCATATGATCAAGCAACATCTTCGGAAAAAATACCAATATTTCAAAGCAAGTTGGACTACCATATCCAAGATGCCAGGGAATGATCAGCCACCATATAAGCAACCGAGCCCCTGCTACCTATTGAAAAACTATGGGAGACACTTAAAAATGGAATTCACAAAATAGGACACCCACATGTTCACTCAAAAATGTTTAAACAGCGGAAATCTCTACCCTGGTTTAAGAAAGATCAACATAACAGGATAAGACGCTTAGCTTGGCTTCACAAGAGAGATACGATAACCAACCAATGAGAAACTTACAATCGCTACTACAAATATTGCAAAATAGCATTCAAGAAAGCTGCAATAGAACACATTAAAAACAGCATTCACAATGGACTTGACGAAAATAACATAAAGCCCGTCTTGAGATACGTTTAATCACGCCACCAAGTCAACACGGGCATAACACCTCTTACAAAATTGTTCAACTTGTTAATAACATCTTAATAAAGGCTCATTTACTGGAAAACCAATTCAGCTCAATTTTCACTAAAGAAGATAAAGACACGCCCTTACCCAACCTGAGTTAAGAGGCAAGATCAATATCTCAATTGCATATAAGTGCGGAAGGCGTTAAGAAATTACTTTCTGGTTTGAACGTTTCCATTGCTAGAGACCAAGACGGTCTCCCAAACAGTGTACTCAAGAACTGTGCAGCGAAACTAGCCCTTTAGTGTATCTTCCAGAAATCATTGGACCAAGGGAAACTACCTGCCAACTGGCGGAATGCAAACATCGCCCCTGTCTTCTAGACAGGTGATGTGCACCTAGCAGAGAAATATAGACCTGTATATCTAACATCGATATCATGTAAAGTACAGTAAAACTGCGATAACTCGAGATAGCACGGGACTTCCCTCGATGCTCGAGTAATCGCAGGTTTCGAGTAGTCCATGGTATTATTTGTTTTCACTGTTCCGGTTGATTTTGATTAACTTCTGACCGCAAACGCTTTATTTACATGTAAGACGATGTTTGGAAAAGAAAAGGCTTTGTAAAAATCGCTAAAGGTTACAGTATACTAAACTAAACAATAAGAATGATCGTTCATTCATTAAATTTATTCAACATACACACATAACACATATTTAATAAAAAATGTTAAAACAATATTCAAGGTACATGTAGCATATTAAAAATAGCACACAAGGTACGTACGTGCGCGTGAAAAAAACAACACAAAAACAACATGATCACTACACAGTTTGTATTTAATTAACACTCAGTCAGACTTGTTTTGTGCAAAGTCTAAGATTATAGACTGTCGCAACCCATTAGTTTCCCGGAACTGATGGCGTTAGATGTTTCGCGATAGAGAGCAGAGCATCTGTAGTTCCCGGTCTGTGTTATGCGTTGCTTGGAAGAATCGGCGGACCACATCTAGCGCTTCGGTGGCCTTGTTGGCTGCGGGGGTTGGGCGGTTTTCTTCATCTAAACCTTGGTCGTTTTGGTCGTCTTCTTCGTCTGATGATGCGTCGCGTACTTCGCTCAGGATGTCTTCGTCGGTGAAGGACTCGGCTGTAGGGCGGGGTCTTCAAATCCGAGGAATTCGCTGAGGTAGGTTGCTGATACGCCGAGTGATGCCAGGCGTAAGAGAGGAATGTCGTCAAGCTCGTCGTATTTATCTGATTCGTCCAGTGTGGCTGTGTTGGGGACCTCGAACAAAGCGTGTCGAAAACAGTTTCTTATTGTGGTCGTAGTGACACATTCCCACGACTGCTGTGGGATTTCAGGGCGTCGAGAAGTGTGATGGACAGCTCTTTCTTGTCTTCGATGGCCTTTATTCCTTGGCCCTCTCTTGTTTTGTGCCATATAAACGACGTACGCGAATTCTCCGACGATTGACTCATGTACAGACCAATACGATCAACCACTTAAGAAAAAACACATTGACATGCCCAATCGCCTGCAGCAAAACAGCGTACTTAGCTCAAGTTAGATCCCCCTTGAATACAGCTTTGTAGTTTGAGACCCACATCTTGCCAAGCATGTCGACAAAATAAAGAAGATCCAGAGACAAGCAGCTATAGTTATCACGGTGGATTACCGCTAACGGAAAGAAGGCTGTACCACGTCCATGCTAAACAAACTGGAACCCCAAAGCCTACAGGAAAGACGCAAGAAGACTCGACCTTCCTGTTCAAAGCAGTCATGGGGAAGGTCATCTTTACCTTGTCATGACATATTAACACCATTAAGACAAAACGAGTTAAAGGCAACGTTAAACCTAAAATGTTCAGTGACTACGAATCATCAAACGTCTTGACAACCAAGTGACTAATAATACTAAGTTCTTTAAAACGTTCACGTGTAGAACTGAGCAATATATAAACTCATGTTTTACAAGAACTGTATTGTAATCAAACAAACTCAGTGATAGTATTGTATGCGCGGCCACCGTTAAAGGATTCAGGTATGCATTGAATTATTCATCGTTGAAAACTCGTTCTCTCTCCCGTTGCGTTATATGGCTCTGCAACGCACCCATTCAGATTCAGATTCATTTAAGGTTATAAAAGGAACTATTTAATTTAATTATCAATTATTCTTTTTCGTGAGGGAACCGTTTTTGTTTTTGTTACCCAACAAGAGTTTAGACAATTATGCATTGGTTGAACTTTATAATTGTGTAATTATATTACATGTTATTGTTTCGTTTGAAGTATTACATAAACTTTTACCTAATGATTCCGTTTGGATAGAATTCCATTTTTATTTTTTTTGCAAGATTAAATTATTGAAGCCTTTAATGATCCTTAACGTAAAATATTTGTCCTATTAAGAGTTAGGCCGGATATTTATCAAACATTATCACACGTTGAAATCAGCTTTTTAACTATTCGTAAAAACAAGCGTCGTCACCAAAAAGTGTATGTTTTGTTTCTAATTTCAAAGTATAATACCACTTAGGTTTTTATTATTATATATTGAGATGGATACTGTTTCAATACAAATTATAAATTAACAATGGCACTGGGCAGTCTTGTTAAACACCTCTTTAAATTTGGAAATGTTATGTGAATAAGCCATAATTAATAATAAGTGATTGTGCATTACTATAGAACAATTTTACATATTTTACAATGGAGACATTAAAAAAAATAAATGGATGGTCTTGTCTGTCGAATGATATATTAGAATCCAAAAAGAAAATAAGAAAATTAAACCTGAGTATTTTTCTTTCATTTACTTCATGTATAATCTCCTTTAGTAATCAAACATTTTCTCCAATATATCGAGCTTCCGTAAAGCCAGTTTGGAAATTTCGTATAATCTTGTTAAAATATCTTGTAAATCTATCTGCTACGGTTGTTTAAGGCGATGGTATAGTCGACATTAAGGATCTAGGTCAGATCTGGTGTGTCCCACTGATTAGGCAATGACTTTATCTCATATGATAGGGGACTTATGCTGAGCTGATATGTCGCGCTGAAATGCTTTGCCACATCATCATTTGGTCAGGCTGATTTTGTTTGCTGAACAGTGTGGCAAATTAATTGACCTTTAAAACATTATTTTACTATTTGTCTATTGATCGATTCTATAGTATGCATTTGCTCCGTTTTGTAAACTGTTTTGGATATTTATAATCTGTATTAGAACACCATCTTTTATTCATTCGTTGTAAAAGCCCCTGTATAATAATGAATAAAAATCACCGAAGTAGCGCTATCCGTAGCGATATACTGCACTAGAAATCCTTTTCATTTTCATTATTGCACTTTGGTAGGCATATGTGCGACTTCGCAAGGGGTGCATGTCGAAAACAACGATTTTGACACTCTATATATCATGTTCCATCAATGTAGCTTTTCTTCCTCGTGTAAAAAAGAATGTGTGCATTTGCTTAAATTCGTATTGATTTTTGCCAACGTCAAAACGTTTAAAAACATACAATAGCGAATGTTATGTGTTATGTTGTATGTATTGCAGTATTTTTAATATTTCCCTTGACTTAAATAAGCAAAAGCGGATGGTAACGTCTATATTTACTGATGATTTCAATGATTGTGTTTTCATCTCAATTAGCACTTAAAGATACGAAGTACGGGCTATACATTACACTGTTTTTATATTCACTTCCATAAGACTCATATTTAAATAGCTGTTAATCAAACGCATAATTATATAAACTGATTTAAACACACTACACATTGTTTTCGACATGTACTATTTAGTTTTATAATGGTCGATAACAATTTGATGTACTTATTTCTAATAGATGGTTAGCCACTAAATTTGACAGAAAATAATCAGGGAGGAAAACGCTTTTTGAAGAAAACAATATGGTTTTAGTAAGTTTGGTTAAATACTTTGCACGTAAAAATGTGCTTTCCGCAAACATGTTCCTTTAACCGACGAGACCCGCCGCTATTGCGGGTTTTTAATGTACTTACGTTGCCATGTGGTTTATCCCTTTTACACTTAACAAAACAAATTTAAAACGCCTCGTAGTTGTTATCAAAACAATCATATAGATTATACAATTATATTTTAAACTCTTACCATGCTTCTGGAGTTCTGCTAATCACACCTCCATCATTGAGCGCTATGCGGCGCTGTCC
>VMBQ01009063.1:4802-33615 GCA_007657795.1 Dreissena rostriformis
TATGTAACATTCCAATTTTACATCACGATATGTTTTACTCAAACTCGCACCGTAATAGTGTGTCGAAGCATCGCAATCACTTCTCGTCATTGTTAATTCAAAGGCTGACAATGCAAAATCACGATGCGAGATCACGATACTATATCGCAATATTGCATCGTTGTTTCGCTATCTCAGGCCGTGTTCTCGATATAACACATCGTTGTTTCGCTATCTCAGGCCGTGTTCTCGATATAACACATCGTTGTTTTGCTATCTCAGGCAGTGTTATCGATATTACACATCGTTGTTTCGCAACGTCGCATCTTGATTTCGAAATATAAACCGTTGAATTACAACGGAAACAACGCGTAAACAAGACCTAAATGGCGCGTGATAAGAATGCTACATCTCGACATGCGATTATGTAATTCTAGAAAGAAAAACAACGATACTTGATCGCGATAGCAATATCGCAAAATCGCATCGTGTTTTGTAATCGCGCATGATCATCGGTCGCAATATTAACTTCTTTATCTCGATTTCCGCTTGTCTGCGCGAAGGCGTGTCATATGAGTGCTATATTCATTACGCGCTGAACACATGATTACATTATAATCATTACTATAATATATAGTTAAATTCATAAATAAGATTATCCACGTGGGCAGGATTTTATAAAAGATATTCGATTGTATATAACATCAAAAGACCACTGTTAGACTTTGAAATAGCTCAATACCTCTATTAACATTCACAATTTATTTGCACAATACAGCGGGTATAGTTGTAGATCAGCAGTTTAATACGTCTAATTTTATACAGTAGTAATATATGTTTTTGTATAGCAAGAAAGTAGTGCCAATGGATCAGAATGTTCCCTCGTTCAATGTTGAAACATCCGAAATAGTACGTTTTGTATCATAAGTTTGCAATATTTGTTTCTTTCCTTTCAAATGTACAAGCATACAGCATAACATACGTTATACCAATGTCTTACGCATGGTCTAACACACGCATGTAATCACTGTATCTGTTTAAAACAGTGTACTTGGTATTTTTAGTTTGGTTGCAACATACGCGATTCAAAGATTTTTGTGTAATGATAATATAGTTTACTATGTATAATTTTAAATAGTACACGGGCCACTTGGTTTAAAAGTTATATTATACAATATCGTACAAATAGCGTACTGTTGCCACATAAACCAAATGACGTATATTTGATAGCACATCTAACATGCTGCTTTAAAAAGCGGACGTTTTTATTCAAATAACCAATTAGACATTTGAATGTGTACGATTCAGGTACGTTGAAAGTACATTGTATACAATAATTAATTGCATAAATTATCAGTGCCTGTACAATGCTTATTTTGTAGTCTCTACACAAAACTATTATTAACGTTGTAGATATGAACTATGTCGACTCATCCTGTTAAACATTGACACAGGGTTTGTGCGTTTATGAGACTATATTTTGTTTCATTTGTATTGTTAGTTCAAATATGTCAACACAAGGAACTTATCATTGCAAAGGGAGTTTCAAATATCTACATTCTCGACTGACCTGGTTTTGATTGAATCGATGCAAATATTAACCTATTTGAGTGTTCTCACTGCTTTGTAAGGCGTTGCAAGTAAGTGTTGCCAGCTTGCGAAAATACAATAACACGTGATACACATTCACGGGCTAGCATTACATAATTGATTCAATGATTGTCTTGATTGTCGCATCAAGTCTTACTATAATTTGAAAATAAAGCTGCAGTGTCCAGCTATTTAATATGTATTGAATACAAATCAAATGTTGAGTGTGTTGAAGCGCTTGTACCAAATACTTATTACACAGCTGGTGGTGAAGAACCAACAAGGTTCCTTCTTAGTTAAGCTTTTTTAAGAGCCTTCTCGACCGAGATTGACGACTGTGAAGTGGATGAACCTGCGTTTGGCCAGTCATCGAGGACCAGCCGCTCTCCCGGGAATCTCCAAACTCGAAACCCAAGAGAGCATCCGGCGATTTATCAGTCTTCACAATTAAAAAAAAAAGAGATCTACTGAGTCATAGAAATGTACGGCATGCATACTTGTTTCGAAATAATAACCCAGAATTAACTGATATTATCAATTACGGCCATGAACGTACGACTGGAATGACAAAGAAGATTGAATTATAAAGTATATGAGAATGGTCAAAATTTATTGTGTATCTATTTTTGTATGTACGCGTTTGAATGTTTGCTTTTACATCTGCACCTTTAATATCGACCTTTAGTCATTTGAGTTCTCGTCAAACTAATTTAAGCTACATATCATTAGTGGCAATTTAATCGCCATGCATAGGAACTAGTCACAAATAATATGCATACGAGGAGTTAAAACTTATAGTTATCCCGTTTTAACTTAGATATATTCCTGTGACGTCGAATATAATTTTCCGGTCTTACATGTAAATAACCATAAAGTTAATTATTGCTCAACCTCGCACATGAAAATCTAGCCATAATCGTTACAATTAGGATTTTCCATTTTGATGAGAACAAACACCTATAATTATGTTTTGTTTCAATTAAGGTAACTATATGACATGCACAAGTAGCTTTATGGATGCTCTAGTTTGAATTAAGTCAGTTATATGGAACATAGAATATTATTTTTTTACAGAATAAACATCATTAACTTCTATCCATAATCGTTACAAAAAAAAATGTTTGTTCAATTTCGATAACAAAACACACTTCTTTTTACAATAGATGTTTTGTTTTAACTAAGACATCTATCTATATGACATGTACCAATAGTATTGATCTATGCAGTTTTGTGTAAAAATGTACTTATATCTCATTTTTGATACCATCTTCAAATTATTTACTGCTAGAAGAATAAGTTCTATACAATGACAATGATAAAGATGTGGTATTAATATTTTGTATGTGTCTATCCGTCTTTAAATATTAGCAGTAATATATAACATCAACAATTAATATTAAAACAGAGAAATGTATCTCACTTTTAAAATAATCAGTATAGTCTATGGTGCTTATATAAGCAGGCAGTACAATAACATGTAACAATATTCCAATAAGTAAAGATAATAAGCAACAACACAAACTATTTGGACACCCATATACTTTTCAATAAATATTGCTGAACACTCAAATAAAACATTTGTACATAGTCGTATTTAATACAATTTTGATTAATGTTTAAATGTTTAAACATAAAAATTATGTAGTTGTCGGTAACATGTATTGTTTCTCGGGTGTTATATTTTATAATTATTCTATTTCGGAACAATGAATACCACTATTTATTCATCCATTATGTTAATATGTGTAGTAAAAAGCAACTCAACGAATCATTCAAAGTAGTCTATTGTATTATAAATTGTAAACATTTCCAATCCATCTTTTCTGTACTTCTAGCTTTTAATATGAGAACCACTTACTCCCTTCTTTTTCTTTCGGTCATGTTCATACGGTCAAACAAACAATTCACTACAATATCAATACATGGGTCAGCATCAATGCAATGGCTTACTTGGGGGCAAAATTCCATAAAACACATAAATGGACATTCGTATATGCAGTTTTAATGCTAAGGGCATATCATCAGAAATCAAACGTCAGCAGGTGTTTAAATGGCTTAATAACAAATTCGATATATGCTTTCTCCAAGAAACTCATTTCACAAATAAAAAGATAATTGGCAAAAACAATGGGATGGCGATCTGTTTTTAAGTGGTAACTGTTCCAACTCTAAAGGAGTTGGAATCATAATCAATTCAAAATTGAGCTACGATGTAATATAACATGTAGAACCAATAGTAGGGCGTATTCAATTACTGAGAATAAAAATGCAAAACAATAACATCAGTATAATTAATATGTATGGGCCAAACAAAGACCATACATCAATATTTCAGATTTTGGAAAATCTCCTACTAGAACACACACATGAATCTATCATTATTGGTGGAGACTTTAACACGGTTATTAACTATAAAATAGACAAACTTAATGGAAACAATGATACAAACCTAAACTGTAACAAAATGGTCAATGCAATCATAGAATGTCATGATGTTCATGACATTTGGAGAATATTTAACCCTACTAATAAACAGTACACATGGCACTCAAATACAAAACCCACTATATTTTGTAGACTTGACTATTTTCTTTTGTCTTCCAACTTATTAAACCAAGTTATAGATTGTAAAATTTGTCCAGGCTTCAAATCAGATCACCCAATAGTCTCTTTTATCTTTAATTGAAAACAAAGTACGAGAGGGCCAGGGTATTTTAAGATTAACAACTCGATCATTTTAGAGAGAGAATATCAAAACGTTATTAAAGAATCTATTCAAGAAATAGCAAATATTAATAAAGAAGATAACCCAAACATACTGTGGAAAGTGATTAAAGGCCGAATTCGAGATGACACAATAAAATATGCATGCAAATTAAAAAGAAACAAATTAAACGAGGAAACAAAACTAGAATCTTAAATCACTGAACTAGAAGAATATATTACCGAAAATCCATTCAACCAGGATACAATTTTTGAATTAAACGAAACAAAAAAACAGTATGATTACTAAATGGAAGATAAAATAAAAGGAATCTTATTAAGAACAAAGTCAGAATGGATTGAAGGGGCCGAAAAAAATACGAAATATTTTGCTAACTTGGAGAAAAAAAGGGCTGAAGAAAAAACTATTTATCAAAAAAAAGACGAAACATGGAAAATTTTAAACAACCAAAACGAAGTTCTAAAACATATAGCAGGTTACTACGAAAATTTGTATAAAGCAGATCACAAAATCGATGTTTCAGAACATCCTTCTTTTTTTCAAAATGAATGCAATAAAATTGATAATGATAACCCATACAATTTAAACGAACACATATCAGAATACGAATGTGCGATTGCCCTAAAAGAAATGAATAATAACAAAAGTCCGGGGTCTGATGGTTTGTCAGTAGAATTTTATAAGATTTTCTGGAACGACATTAAACCTTTTCTACTTAACTCTCTAAACTTCTCTCTTGATAATAATAACCTAACAGATCTACAGCAACAAAGCATTATTACACTTTTACCCAAAAAAGGAAACGATTCATTGTCCTTAAATAACTGGAGACCTGTCTCACTCCTACATGTTGATTATTAAATCGCCTCAAAAACCGTAGCAAATAGAATAAAAAGCCTTTTAAACAATATTATAAGCAATGCGCAAACTGGCTACTTAAAAGGTTGACATATCGGTGAAAATGTTAGATTATTAGAAGAGTAATTAAACGAAAAAAATAGCCCTGGTCTAATTTTGTTCTCTGATGTCAATAAAGCTTTCGACAGCTTAGACCACGCATTTATATTCGAATGTCTACGTCATTTTGGCTTCAGTGATTACATTATACAGTGGGTAAAACTGTTCTATAACAATGCAAAATCGCTCATTACTAATAATGGTTATTTCTCAGAATTGTTTCAAATTAAAAGAGGTGTTTAACAAGGCTGCCCATTATCACCGTATTTATTTATAATTTGCATTGAAATTCTATCAATCGCAATACACAATGATCAAACCATAAGTGGTATAAAAATAGGAAATTTAGAAACAAAACAGACACTTTTTGCTGACGACGCTTGTTTTCTTCTTAATGGTTCACAACAAGTTTTTGAAAAACTTATTTCAACGTTGGATAATTTTGGACAAATATCCGGTCTTACACTGAATAGGACGAAATGTACCATTTTGCGTTTGGAATCTTTAAGGGACACTGATATAGAATTTTGCAAAAAGAAACAATTTAATTGGAACTCAACCCAAGCGAGATCATTAGGTATAACTTTCTGTAATAATCCCAACGAAACTATAGCATGTAATATAATTAATAAAATTCAACCAATCCACAATTGTCTAAACTCTTGGAAAAAATGGAATCTTTCATTAATAGGCAAAATCACAGTTCTAAAAACATTTGCATTCCCAAAACTTGTGTATCCTCTAACCGTTCTCCATAATCCACCGTCACATGTTATAAAACAACTGAAAACAATGTTTTTCAATTTTCTTTTGGACGGAAAGCCCGACAAAATTTCAAGGAATCAAATAATACAAGAATATAAAGAAGGCGGATTACAAATGCTCGATATTGAACTTTCTTTAGATGCCTTAAAAGCTAGTTGGGTAAAACGGTTCATCCACGAAAAAGATTCATTGATAATCAAATTATATACTTCGATGCTTACACCGCACGGAGGAAAAATCGTTTGCAACAGATTTTAGAAGCCTGGTCTAAAACGGCGTATAACGAAAATATGGATACCATTTCAAAGCAAATAATATGGAATAATTCGAATATACAATGTAACAATCAAATGTTCTTTTTTAAAGAATGGCATAACAGAGGTATACAATTTGTAGAGCATATTTACGATTATCGAAATAAAAGATTTTATTCAATTGTAAAACTCCAAGAATTATATGATATTAACACAAAGTATGTTTTAAACTTTTACTCACTCGTAAAGAGCATCCCACTAGAATGGAAACAATCTCTTTCACTCGGGCATATATCATATACAACACCGGAATACTTTGTTGATCATATAACAGTTAAGACTAAACTATGCAAACTAGTTTACAAACGTCTTCTTTACGCTAAAAAACCTACACAAATTAAATGTGTAACAAAATGGAAAGAATTACTTAACATAAACACAATCGACAACATCCAACTTTTCTGCCAAATCCCATCACTCACTGTAGATACTAAACTCAGAACTTTCCAGTATAAATACATCTCACTCATCATACCAAATAATTCATATCTGTTTAAGTGTAAAATTGTAGAGTCGAACATGTGCGACTTCTGTTCGGCTTGCACCAATTCTACAAAACACATGTTTTGGGAATGCAATAAAGTTAAACATTTATGGTCGGAAGTTACAATCATGATACAAAACAAATTTGGTTTGGAACATAACACGCACCTTACATTTGAAATAATTTCCTTTTGTAATCACAAGTGCAAACTAATATTGCCATTAATTTTATCATTCTTTTAGCCAAATACTTTATCTTTAAATGTAAATGCGAAAGCATCGTCCCTTTATTCCCACAATATATGAGCTACTTAACCCATAGGCTAAAAAATAGAGGAAACAATATCACACTTGAAACACACACATGAATCGGTTAGTCAACGATGGAACACATTTTTAGAAAATACAGCCGTATGAACAAGCCAAACTCTTCTTAATATATTACTTTTAATAAACTCAACTGTATCTAGATTATCTATCTCTTTTCTTCTCCCCACAACATAATACTCTGAAACCATATTTTTGCAGTCAAATTTGTTAGAGCGAAAAGGATCTAATATTTATGTTTGTTTGTATGACTGTAAAATGTATGTTTTCGGAAATAAAATGATATGAAGAAAAAAAATGTATTGCTCGACCCAAGATCACGCCAAAAAAGGTTTATAAGGTATATACAATATGTGAATACCATTTTCTTTTTTATATATATAAAAGCAACTAGAAGCATGCCTAAATTCCCTAATTTCACAATTCAAGTTTCAAGTTTGTTTATTTGTGATATAGGCCTCCGGCCCCTGACACATATATATTACAATCCATGCAAGACAATGGTGTGTGCACAATTGGTTGGCCTAACATGTAAGCATATAATCGAGTGGTGTAAATGATGCTTAACAATAGCATGCTAAAACATTTTACAACATTTGCATGTAGTAGAGCGAAAATGTATATAATATACATATATATGCACATACATACACAAACATATACATATACATACATATACACACATATATATATATAATTACATATATCATACATAGAAAAATATACATGTTATAAAGTAAATATACAACGTTATAGTCCCTGCATATAACCTACACCAATAAAAGAGACTTTTGAATAGTATTCTAAAAAAATGTATAGCGGAATTTAGGTTATATGGTTAGGGCCTATAATAAATTGACATAAATGGTATACCGAGTAGTAGGCCCTATCGAAACAAAATATACGGCTTTGTCGGTAGGAACTACATGTTAAACATAAGTACACTGTTACAATTATTAAACACAGAGCCAAGTCTTGNTCGTTGTCATATCATACCATATTTTATTAAACGAGTTCAGGAATTTTGTTAGTAAGCGAGCCTTTGGCGAGCTTACTAACGAATTTCCTGGACGAGTTTAATAAAATATGGTATGATATGACAACGAGTGTCAGACCTTTTTAATCACATGTTTTTAAACTAAATAAAATATATATTAATTGACCAAACAAATGCTGATAGATCTAAAAGTTATTTACTATCGTGACGTCATTCATGTTGACGACGTCATTTCACCAAAATAAAGCCATGCGATTGTTTAGTTATTGATTCTGTAGCAAATGAAAACGCTTAAAAATGTTGTATTACACATGTGTAATATAAAAAAATACGTAATGTCTGTATTACATTGAAAACAAGGTATAGCATGTGATAAAAGTATATACAGTACATCTACTTATAATACTCCTGCGTTGCATGAGAAAAGCAAAATTAAACAGTGAAAATATCTTAACAAATGTTAGCAAGAGTTGAATAATCATTTTGTTAAATGGTAAAATGCCATTTTACCTAACCAAAACATATTCCGCAATTATATTTTCAAATGTAAGAAAAGTGCTAACCTCTCATTTATATTTGTAATATAAATATATTGCCTGTTTTTTGTGTGCGTATGTGCGCGCGCGTGTGTGTGTGCGTGCGTGCGTGTGTGGGTGCGTGCGTGCTTACGTGATCTTGCGTGCGTGGTTGTCTGTTCGTGTGTGTGTGTGCGTGCACTTATATTTTATGATATATTAAGTATCACCATTTTATGATGCTGTAATCTATATGTGTAATGGAATTGTTGATGCAATAATTACCAAACAAATAGCAATGATTATGGCCTTATTAATATTCTAGCGTAAACTTACCTTTTTCTAACAATCGCATTGTTATACATGTATATGGACACTCAAGAGTTAAAAATAGTTTTTACAGACATACGGAAAACTAGCATCATAGTTACCACAGTAGTCTAGCAATCTGATGATTATTAAAAAAAATGTGTATAATAAGATATTTTTAAGGGTATATTTATCATTTCAATGTATAGCTTATAAATTGTTTACATTACAGAGTTTACATCCGCCAAAGATTAAGCTAAATATTACAATTGTGATAACTTCAAAACAGTAACGAATGAAGCAGCTAGTTAAATCATATAATGTTTTATGGTAAACTTTGATTTATAAATCTGCAAATTGTAAAACAGGTAAGGTGAAAAACAAAAACTACTTAATATGGTAAACTTTTACATTGTCTACAAAGAGGTAGCAGGGAAAAAGATACGTACACATTGTGCACAATGATAATAGATAGCTTTAAAAAATATATATACGAAAAATGATAAAAGATAGTTAACACTGTTTAACTATTGAATTATATTAAAATAATCATAATTATGCTACGATCTAAACAACAAACAGCACAAACAGCACACGCACTCATTACGCAATCCGAAACTACCGATACTCGTAATGAATTAGAAATAAAAATACATAATATATACATATTTGAGAACATGGAACTACACGGTTGAATCTTCATGTTGTATTATTAAATAATTACGCTCCTTTTGTTTTTCTCTATAAAGCGTTTTTTTATTGGCTTCTTGTGTAGGGTTCTGTTTTTGTAGGGTTCTGTTTTTGCAACGATCAAACCAACACGCACTCCGCACAAAATTCAAATTTACAAATATTAATATATGTTAAATCTTAACACGCCAGGCGGTTTCAATTATATAGAAAAGACGAAAATCAAAGCTGTGATGTTATTCAATATTCATAGGTGATTCCAAAGGCTTTGACGATAGTTTGGAACATGTACAGTTAAATGCAAATGATTAAACGCGTATTACTAAGATTGTATAAAAAACTTCGAAATTGTATAATGTATTAAAACAAAAGAATGCATTGAATTAAACTATGTACAATAAATAAACATTTACACAAAAACTTAACCTTATACAATTCATTGTTATTGCGTTTAGAAGTGTGACACTTGTTCTGTATCAACAAGAAACACAACGTTAATTGTGTTCCTTGAATTGAATTAATGGATCTGAAGTTATTTACTATTGAAGAGCGAAATTGGCATGATTGTGTTCATTTTAATAATCTATGCATGTAACAGAAAAGCTCCGACGAATGTGTATCTTTTAAAGATGAGTGGATCATAAAGAAATATAGTTGTCACTGAATGGAAAAACACCTTAGACTGAGATAATTTTGAAATCGAAATATTACTTTTTCTACTATATTTTCTTGTGAAATAACACAATTGGGAAATTCAACAACACATTATGAAAGCATAATATTATAGCCTTATTTCGCGTATGAAACAAAAAACAATATAACTTTACACATAATGTCAACAAGCTTCGATTTGTACAAAGTGTCAAATGCACTTCAAGACATACACAACAATTGATTTATATAAATATAATGCCTAACAACAGCATAAACGTATATATGATATTGAGTGTGGACGTATATGAAGTCGTATATAAAGTTGATTAATGTTTCTGTTATTCATACATTCAACGAATCTTTCAGAAACATCATCTCTAACGCTCATCAGCATCATCAACGACCCCAATGTCACCTACAGACATGACAAACCGACAACACAAGTAGGCACTTCAAACGCATTGGATTAGACAAGCACTATGCACAAAAAGCAAATTAAACATTTCATAATAATGCTAACTTGACTTATATAGAAAAAAGATAACCAAATGGTGATGTCATGAATTTTGTATAGATGAAGTCAATGGTATGGAACGTGTACAGCTAAATACACAAAATACACAATCTTAAAAGCGCACTACTAAAATTATATCACTACGTTCCAAATTGTATTGTGCAAAGATATGTATTGAATTAAAACATGTTCAATACGATTTGCACAACATATAAACGTAATTATAAAGTTGTATTGCGTTAAATAGTGTTACACTTGCTTTGTAGCAACATGAAACTTCGCGTCATGTTGTTCCGGGATTTGAATTATTGAATCTGAAGTCAATTACGATTTAGGTACCAAACTGACGTCATTTTGTTGATTTTAATAATCCATTCATGTAACAGAAACAAATCGGCGTATGTATTTATTTAAAAGATGGGTGAAACATTTATAGTTGTAATTTAATATTTATACAAATTAGATTAATATTTAAAATAAAAATATTGGTTTGCCACTAAACTTTTTTTTGTCAAATAACATTCGTGGAGAATTTTACAACACACTACGCTAGTATAATGCAATAGTTCAATTTCTCTTATAAAGGAAATCACAACATCTCTTTAAATATAATGTTGAAAAAAGGGTTTCGATGTTGTTACACAGCATCACAAACACTTCAAGCCACGAATAACATTTGGTTTCATATTAATATAAAAACAACATAAATAATTCATGAAATTGAGTCTGGGCTAATCTGAAGTCGTATTGAAATTCGATTAATGTTAAAGCATTGTTCCATATAGTTAGCGAATCTTTCATAAACATCATCTTTAACGCTGTCATCGTGATCAGCGTCATCAATAAAACCAATGTCACGTATAGACATGGAGGAACCGGCGGAAGTAGGCCGTTCATATATTCGGAATCGTTTCACTTTAACATTCTTCCGTGCACACAATTCCTGTTGAATTGGTATGTACTCCGTCAGTGGGATGGGTTCTGTATCGAAATCATATTTACCTTTAGAAACACAACCAAATTCTAGTTTAATCTCAATATTATGAGTAAATGCAGCCATTGTAACCACAATGTCGCGTAATTGAGATGGAACCAATGACTCGCAGTAGATATTAAAATACTTCAATGATCGAGGTGGCTTTAGGGCAATGTATGTAAACACATATAGTGTAAGCGTTTCCAGCTGAGTGAGCGATGATAGTGACTGAGATAACAACTCTTCATTCTTCACTCTATTAAGATCATCTTTATCAAGCATACTCATGGCACTCCGACTCTTGAGTGGCAGAACATTCAACGACATTTTATCATTCACGCTAAAACCTCGATTAAAGCAACCGCGCAGACTAAGACTCTTAATATTCAGAAAACGGAGAGCCTGCCACAAACCAGGACTATGTTTATCCTCACTTATACTAAGTGTTTCCAAATGTGTGAGGGAAGCTAGTGTTTGGGACGACTCTTCGTGATTCACTCTATAGGAACCCAGCCCAGCAAACAGACTCAGACCTTTGATATTCAGACCACGTAGAGCCTCCCAAAGACCAGGACTGTCTTCATAACGACAAATACTAAGCGTTTCCAGCTGCGTGAGCGATGATAGTAACTCAGACAACGACTGTGCATAATTCACTTTTAATCTTTTAAACTTATCACTCAGACTCAGACTCTTAATATATAGACCATGCAGAGCCTCCCACAGAGCAGGACTGTCGTCTTCCACACTAATGCCAAGTGTTTCGAGATACGTGAGCGATGATAGCAACTGAGAGAACGACTTTGCAGGATACACTCTTAATCCGTCATACTCATCTTTCAGATACAGACTCTTTATATTCAGACGATACAAAGCCCCAAACAGATCAGGACTGTCTTTCCCAAATGTAATACTTAGTGTTTCCAGCTGTGTGAGCGATGATAGTGACTGAGATAACAACTCTTTATGATTCACTCTCAGACCTGCATCCCCCAGCCTACCTCTCAGACTCAGACTCTTGATATTTAGACCATGGAGAGTCTTCCACAGACCGGTATCATCGTCTAGGCTTATTGACAATTTCATGTTTACATATGCTTGTATTGTTACGTAACCAGTTGTACATGATGCGCTGATCGCGCCGTCTACGCACGCAGTTAGGTGACAGTTCCTCAGCGAGCCGTAGAAACCAGAATTACGTGTCAGTAGCATGCTAAATAGACTGCGTAACAAGGTAGAGGAACATGTGACACTGCGCAGTTTAATGTGTTCCAAGGCAGGCAGTACTGGAGAAGGGTCTGTGCACTGGGTTGGATCGTTAAGAACAATCCAGACCGGATCTTCCGATTTGACCAAACTGGAAGAATCTGAAAAAATAATGTATGACGATTATAATATTTAATAAATACGGCTGCATTGGTTCAATATGCAATAATTAAACGAATTAAACTAATCAAGAGTCAGAAAAAATCCAATACATCTGAATCTGTAGTATTAATGCAGTGCTGTTTGGTTTAAAATATTCGTGAATATTAGTATTTATTTAAGCTAGTGTGTTATTTTTAAGTGTTTAGCATGTTAATCTTTATATATGTATTGTTATAAATGTTTACATTAAAAATATACTACAAACTGATTGTTCTTTAGGATATGTACTAAAACGTTTTGCAATATTATGTCAGTTTTTAGAACTAAATTATTTAAACTCATTTTCCTTATAAAATTCACTAATGTTCAAGACAGCCAAGACACATTGTATTACCAAACACCTCGCATCGGTTATTGTACGCGCGGTTTTTATCATTAAATGTCAATCATTGAGCATTTGTTCAAAGTGTCTTTTATTATCAAAATGGCTAAATGACTTAGGGCGCTCACCTGAGACCCAAAGGCACTAAACTGATCTGAATCTGAATTTGTTTTGAAAATGCTGTTGAAACAATTCATCGTTCATGAATATTTCGAAATGCTGATGTGCAGTCCCTTTATTAATATCGCATCTTTCTTTCGTGTAATTTATGATTACAATGTTACAGGAACAGTGACATGTTACCGTTAATTTCTGTCTTTCTCATTGGTAAGGAATTTAACTCTGAAGCCAGCAAATCAAGCGAGCGATTTTAAACTGTGTGTATCGTTTTGTATTTCTATAGGCAATATTAACTAGTTTCTTTTCCATCGTACATTACTATTGACGGGTGACTACTCGATAATTTCAGGAATGTAGGATAGTAATCTACAATGTAAATATATAGAGTAAAGAACTTGTAAATAGTATTGATGAAATGCAGCAAATATTTGAGGCGCATATGTCCTACATGTTGGGCTATAAATAGATATTGAAGTCAGAAGTATGCGAACAAACTTGTTCGTCTATGGCATGTTAGAGAAGCTTAATAATAACATAAGTGCTAAACAGTGAGTGCTTCGCCTTTTACAAAACCCGCTAGATGTGGACACGTAAAACAATATCCATAGAACGGACCCATAGATTACGGCGCGTTTCACCACAATCATTCATAGATGGTTTGGACCTCGGAATACGGACATGATCAATGATACTTAGTCAAGAAGAAACTTAACTTTTCTGAGAAGGTGGATTAAGAATAATAAAAACCACTTTATACAATTCAGATACTTAATTTCTGGGCACATGTTTTCTAACTCGGCTAAGATATAATTGGAAAACATTTTCTGACCAATTTTCAGGAAGACTAGACACAAATGCAACTTCTATAGTGTAAAAATCCTTATAAAAATGGACATTATGACCTATATTTTGACCTCCCATGACCCAGTTCCAAACTAAGTCGATAATTGATTGGGACAAATGCTCTAGACAATTTTCATGAAAATTGAACAATAAATATTGCACATAGAGCGCTAACAAGGTTTCACTGTAGCTGTATAAGGCAAACTTTCACGACCCCAGGCGGCAATGTTTTTCACAAGACCAAAACTAAAAAATGTGAATTATATAGTCTTCACAAGCTTTTATAATAGCCATATAAGAAAAACTCTACCGCCCCATTTTGCAATTTTTTTCGACGAACCACGAACAATTTCAATTTTCATTAGAATTCATTCTCTTACCAAGCGTCATAAAGATTAAACTTAAATGTTACTTCATGAGTGTCTACAATGTTTCACTCGAGCCAAACTAGGAAAACTGACCATCCCACTAACGGCCATGTTTTTGCGACGAACCAAAATCATTTTCGAACTCGCCTGAGCAATACGTAGGGCAAATGTTCTTAGCAAGTTTCATAATGATGGAAACCCTTATCCTAAAATTGTTACCCTTGGGAGTGGCTAGTTGTTATGCATTAAACCAAACTGCATGCTTTAAAACAAGCGTCGTAGAGGACCGTGATACGATCTTACACGCCAAATATTTACTCCCTGTCGTGTATGGTTTCAGTGAATCTTTATAGACTCCCCAAATACTACAAAAGTCAACAATTATTTATCTACAGTTTATTAAAAAAACAAAACGAATTACGATCATAGGTTTGACTAAATAAACAAAAAACAACAAAAGAAATGTTATTTCTATTTTCCGTTCACGTTACAAACATATGTGTATTATTAACATTGTATTCGATACCATGTATTACGACTTTAATGCTTTCGTTTAAAAGTTATTAAGGTTATCTGTTATAAATACCATGGGGACTAAAATCAACATCTTTTACACAGCCTTTAGCTCGTTTTAAATTTGGCATGAAATAAAAGCGATTTCGATGAAAGGAAAGTTCTAAAGAGTGACAAGCGCAAGAGTTGTCAAACTGTTCAAACTTTGGGATTTATTTAGAACATGTGCACGGAGAACTTTTAGAAAGTAAAACGTTCTGTGAGTTTATGCAGGACTTCTATCTGCTGTATCATAATTAATATAAAAGCTCTTGGACTACTAGTTTAAGATATTTTAAAGTTATTTACTATACATGTCTATCTAATTAATATGACCCATGGGGTGAAAGCCAAACGGTTCTCTCTGACATTTGTTTCAAAACAATACTTATTAATATATATCATTGGACAGTGTGTCATGCGAAAGAATTACGTCGATAACTGCAACGTCAAGTTCACACTTTGAGTTCAAAGGTCAAAAATGGCCATAAATGATCTTGTCCGGGCCATATAATAACTATGTCATTCATTGTGTGATTTTAAAATAACATTTTCTTTCGAATTTAAAGTTTTTAAATGATGTTTTAGAAAATATACTAAGGACCATTTTAGAAATTAATAATTGCATTATTTCACAATGAATATGAGTGATTCTAATTTCAAAAAAAAAGATAAGATCTTTATTAAGCCATAATATTCTACCTATTATGATAATAAACAGTATTGCAATGAAAACATTTTTCACTTATACCTTTTTCAGAATGAAATCCAATGATTTCACGGAATTTAAAGAGGTCTTTCTAAATGCCAAATTACAATGTATATGATGTAATACATACTTTCATATCATCATATGTTGCATGATATCATTTGCACATCAGGGGAAGTGGTTATGTGGCCCTAACAGATACAAATACTTAACATAGAAAGTCTTATAATTGTGTGTTAAAATACTTGCTTATTTATGTTTTTATCTTTGATGAAATATTTAAGAATCTTCAAGTTCATTATATAAGAAAACTGTTCTCGTTATCTAACATTAGGAAACACGTTGAAAACCCCTGTGTCAAGAGATCATGTCATCAGTGTTTATCCAACTTCTATTTATGGCAAATCATGTGATGCAAAAAACATTGCAGCTATTATATTGGTATAGGAGAAGAACCAAATATATGATCAACTTCAGATTTTGCCCAGCAGGAAGGCATACACTGTATCAGAAGATATACAACTTTACTTATATCAGAATTACCAACACACTTAAAACATTGTCATTCACAAGTTATAAGTTGTTATCGAAGCCAGACTAAGATATCGGGAAATGTTTTATATATTTGATGTTCATAGCAAAGGTGAGCATTGCCCAGATGGAAAAGCTATCTTAACAGGTCATAATAACCAAAGCAGTCAAATCAGTCATCTTTGCTCAATATTAGTTTCAAATTGTATGGATTTTTTTTAGGTCAACCATGTTGCCTTTCAAGAAATAAAAAAAGTCTTCCAAATATGAACAAGTAGTTCAGAGTTTCCTGTTTTCAGTGACATGAGTGAAGGTGAATATGCATGGAGACTGTATTTAATAAAATAAAGGCAGAAACCATACGAAATAACTAGGCAAGCGAAGCATCGGGAAAAAATAGTTTTGCAATTAGGAAAAAAACTTATTACACTTTTTAAAGTGTAACAGATTCAGAGTCAAGTGATTTATTACCAATTAAATCCGATTTAGATTGTAAAACGCTAGATTTTGACGTGTGTGACAACATTTTAGATACGTAGAAACTAGATGATGATGTTGGTCACAGAATGTCAGATAGTTGTACACTAGATGATGCTGTTGACATACTGGCTGATTGCTATATACTAGATGACGATGTTGGTGACAGACAGAGCGATTGTCAATGGTGGACAAGATAGTGATGTTGGTGATGTAAAAGACAAAGTGAGTGATATTGGTAAACTAGATGGTGATGTTAGTGACATATTGAGAGCTGTTGGTAAAAGAGTGATTGATAGTAGTTGGTGACGTAGTGAGTGATCTTTGTGTATTGTATTGGAATGTTTTTGTCGGAGTAAGTCATTGTGGTTCACTAGATTGGGATGTGTGTGACTTAGTGAGTGATTGTGGTATACTATATGGTGGTGATAGTGACAGCGTGAGTAAAAGTAGTAGACTAGATGATGATGTTGGTGACAAAGTGAGCGATAGTGGTAGACAAGATGGTGATGTTGTTGACATTATGTCAGAAAGTGTTTGACTAGGTTATGATTTTGGTGAAAGGCCGATTGAAAATGTATTATCTAATGGTGATACTGATCTGATTGTTTCTTCTCAAATCATTGACAACCCCATGGGAAATTTGAATGACTCTGCTACCCTTTCGGAAAACATATATTTACAGGAGCTAAACATTCTGGTAAACAGTGATGAAGACAATATTGTTTATGTTTAGACTACAACAAACTCGGTATTTGATTTAAGATTAATATCGTAACGAAGTCACAGGTTCAAAAGTAAACAATCTCATAAAAAGTATATTTAACAGTAATTCACAATATGAAATTGAAAACGAGTACGGAAACCACAAATGCAACTAAAGAAAAGAAAAACTGTGAACACGTCAAAGGTATCAGACAGGGTAGGATGAGGGAACGGAGCGAAAATTAATGGAACAATTGAAAAAAATATCGTTGTAAGGCTAATTTGAGGGTAAAAGTTGTATAAACCAACTAGGTCAGACAAAGAGACAGATGTAGCTTAAATCTGGTTGTAGATGTAAATTGCAGGTTTAAATGCCATGATAATGTTAACAAGGCCCGACTAGAAGATGTATTCCATTCTTTTTGGAAGCTTGGCTGTATCAGTATCAATTTAATTTTAAAGTTTTCAAACAAAGTCCACAAGGCCCGGGGTAAAACCAAATGATGTTCCCTACATCTTCATGAAAATGAAGTTTTTTTTAGATTTTTAATCCGACATGGATTGTGTCTCACTCCGCTTGTATTTACTCAACAAAAGGACATATATTGAACAACTGTGACCTGAACTTGGTCTGAAATATCAAAAGGGGATTTATGGCCACAATAGTTAAAGTCTACATTGCATTAACACTACAGTACATTTTTAAAAGCAGATAAGTTTCTAAGGGACATTTCACTGATCAAAATAAAAAACAATTATACACAAAACACAGTTTTTAGTGAATATTAATAAAAAAATGTTCCTATACCTGCGAATTCATCGACGAAGTAAATTAAGTGTGTACGCAGTACACAATGAAGTGTGTACGCAGTACACAATGAAGTACGAATTTTATTCGCAACAAGAGCTTTTGAACATAAATACGTGTGAATGTTTGTGTTTTGTTTTTACAAACAAAATTGATTTCATTCAAATAAACATCATTATTATCCATTAGAATGATGCCTTTTGAGCATTGACGGATTTATGTTTTGTATACACAGCTTTTAACACATATTGTAAGTGTTTATGTATACCGCGATGTGAACAGGAAATTAAGGTTCACTTAATGTCACTGTTTTTCGTAGGTTGTTTATTGTGCATTTTGTTTAAAACATGTTATTCTGTAAATGTGACTGTAAGCACCACAAGTGGTATGCAGTTAAAATGATCGCCATAAGGAACCGATGAATTGTGCTTAATGTATGAACATTTGTTTTTATATTTTATCATTTCGTGAACAATGTCAATTAGTTCAAATTATGATAACTTGAGTTTTGTATTGCCTAATAAAAAGTTCGTTATCTAAGTCGATATGACTCTTCTCAAATACTAAGTGTGTTAAGGTTCATACAACGTACAATACCATCCTGATACTAGTTCTCAGTGGACACAGTTTGTACATGAAGTACATTTGAAAGAATGTTTCTTCAAAACAAAACCATACATATACACGTATTTTAAATATATTGCATAATTATATTTAAGTAATTTATAAGTGGTGTTTACGTGGATACGTTTTCGTCGAAGAGAGACATTATACAAACGAATATCCGAACGTCAATGCAATAGATATTGTCAGGATGACTCTATATGTTCGGACACTGTCTTTTGAGAAGATGTTTTGGAATCTTAAGTTTCTGACAAATAATTGAATTCTTTTTAAGTGTCCGAAAACGTAACTTTCCAAGTAATTACTGTACATTTGTTTGATGTAAAATAGTTACTAGAATGACTTAGTTTATAAGATGGGAAATAATTAGTACCATTACTGTGATTATTAGATTTGAAGTATTTAAGTGCTATGACTTGGGAAGTAGTTGTTATTATGACCGTATTTATTTGTTTGGGAACAAGTGTTAACATGACTGTTAATGAGATGTGAAGTAATTCGCACTGTGTTTGTGAGAAGTGAAGTAGTTCGTTCCAGGACTGTTTATGAGGTGTAAAGCACTTAGTACCATGACTTTTTCGTGAAACACAAACTAATTGAAAAATGCTTGCTATACCCAAGTAAATATTTTCTAGAGGTGTGTTACTCCAATGCAAATTACTTGTTCATTGTATTTACATGATATTGTATGACCATATAAATACTGCAATATCCTTGAACATGAAGGCGATAATTGTTTTATTTGGAATCGTATGTAAGTGGTATAATACATATACATGTAATAATGCTGCATGGTCAATAATGCATTATGCAAGCAAATCATTACACATTATGGGATCGCATCAGAGACACAGTACATAACACTGCCACACAAGTCTTTGGAAATAGGCAGAACAAAACAGAGACTGGTTTGAGGCCTTCTCCCCCACACTCACCCCGACCGTTGAAGAACGCAAAAGAACCCACCTGGAATACAAGCGCTTCCCCAGCCAGAGGAACCTACAAGCATACACATCTGCCAAGAGTACAGTTCAGAGAATAGCAAGAAGGTGCGCAAATGACTACTGGCTTCAGCTTTGCCAGAGCATCCAGCTATCGGCCGATACTGGAAACATCAGGGGCATGTATGATGGCATCAAGAAAGCCGTGGGCCGAACCATAGATATCACAGCGCCACTGAAGTCTGCCACTGGGGAGACCATTCATGACAAGGGCAAGCAGATGGAGCATTGGGTGGAACTCTTGAGTACTCTGAATTATATTCCAAGCACAACCGTGTCTCAGATGATACCCTTGCTGCAATCAAAACTCCCTCTCATGATGGAACTAAACCCACCGTGGAAGAACTCCAGAAATCAATCGAGAGCCTGTCCTCAGGAAAGGCTTCAGAAAAAGATGACATACCACCAGAGGTCATCAAATGTGGCAACAGTGTGCTCATAGAACATCTACACAACCTCCTCTGTCAGTGCTGGGAAGAAGGATCGGTACCTCAGGACATGACAGATGCCAATATCATCACTATGTACAAGAACAAGGGCGACATAAACGACTGCAACAACTACAGAGATATATCACTTCTGAGTGTTGTTGGTAAAGCCTTTGCACGTGTCGTCCTAAACAGACTACATACACTTGCTGATAGAGTGTACCCAGAGTCACAGTGCGGGTTCCGCTCATAGAGATCAACTATAGATAATATCTTCTCTATCAGGCAACTGCAGGAAAAGTGCAGAGAGCAACACAAGCCCCTCCTTCCCGGCCTTCATAGACCTGACCACAGCGTTCGACCTTGTAAGCATGGATGGGCTCTTTACCGTCCTGGCGAAGATTGGCTGCCCATCAAGACTTTTGAGCGTGATTGAGTCGCTCCACGACAACATGAAAGGCACTGTGCAGTTTGATGGCTCGTGGTCAAATGCTTTTGACATCTGCAGCGGCGTCAAACAGGGTTTCGTCCTTGCTCCCACTCTTTTCGGCATGTTCTTCGATGTCCTGCTGCAGCATGCCTTTGAAAATTCCACTGAGGGTGTCTATCTCCACACCCGGTCAGACGGCATATCTCGACTGAAGGCAAAGAGCAAAGTACGGGAGTTGGCGATCAGGGACATACTGTTTGCAGATGACGCTGCTCTTGCCACACACACCGAAACAAAACTTTAGAGACTACTGAATCTATTTGCAAAGGCATGCGATGAGTTCAGCCTGACAATCAGTCTGAAGCAAACACAGGTGATAGCTCAGCATGCCGAACCACCACACATCACCATCAATAACTATTAATTAGAGGTCGTCAGCCGGTTCACATACCTTGGATCTACCATCAGTGACGACCTTTCACTGAAAGCAGAGATAAACCAAAGGATTGGCAAGGCATCAACAACCCTGGCCAGGCTATCACAGAGAGTGTGGACCACCACCAATGTAACTACAATTACCAAGATAGCTGTGTATCAGGCCTGTGTGTTCAGCACTCTTCTCTATGCCAGCGAATCATGGACCTTGTACGTATCCCAGGAGAAAAGGCTAAGCTCTTTCCATATGTGCTGCCTCCGACGCATAATTGGTATCTCATGGAATGACCGCGTGACAAATAATGATGTGCTGGAGAGGGCAGCCATCCCTAACATGACCACTCTTCTCCGTCAGCGTCGCCTCAGATGGCTTCGGATTGACAACGGCCGAATCCCCAAAGAAGTCTTGTATGGAGAGCTAGCCTCAGGCAAGAGATCAACTGGTCGGTCACATCTCCGCTACATGGACATCTGCAAGCGGGACCTTAAAGCCATTGATATAAATCCCAGCACCTGGGGAGCGCTTGCACAGGACAGACTCAAGTGGAGATGTGCTGTGCATGTTGGACTGGAGATCGGTGAGGAAAAGATCCGCCAGCTTGCTAATGACAGGCGCACACGGAGAAAGGAGAGACAGCTGCTGCCGGTAGTCAAATCCGCCTTTATGTGCGCAAGGTGCGGCAGAGACTGCCAATCCCGAGTGGGTTTGCACAGCCACAGTAAACACTGCAAAAGCATCCACTGGCACAAAAAACCTGACACTAAATATATATAAAAGTGACATTAATAGTGACTCAAATAATCGTGACTTTCTCAAGTCCATTGTCTCTCGAGACTAACGGACGCCAACACATGGTCGTGTCACCATATTGATGACACGTGAGACAGCCACTGACTCTGGATCTGCTTACTGATATAATACTCTTATGATAATTCGATGCTTCATATTGTATAAAGCATCATGCTAAAAATTGCTCTTATACGTAATGGCTGTTGTTGTTCTTGTGTGCTTGATTTATACGTGTTTTCGTCTATGGAAAGGTCAAGAGATACCATATTAATTGTATGCAGAATTCAGAATGTATTAAACACATATTTTATTTCTTGAATCGTTTAATATATAAAGGTGTAAATTACTGGGCCACCAATGCCGTTGTGTACTGGACATAGCTAAGGCCGAACAAATAAGTCTATAACCTGTCAATGTATAAATTAATTTCACAAATATGATAGAATGTAGCACACATGATAGGAAACTCAACCTTGAATTCCAAAAGAAGCTTCATGTAAGAATGACAAAAAAGTTGTCAATCAAGTAAGTTTAAAAAAAAAAATACCTTTTTTAGCGTGTTATCGACTTATGGAAACACACACAACATCACATTTTTAGAATACCGTAAATGCTATTTTTTATGTACAATTGAAACAAATCAGTTTTTTTCAGACAAGTAAATAAATACTTTTGCAAAATTTCAATGTTTAGGCAACAAACCATAACAATACATGAAGTATTAAGAATACAATATGATAACTTGTCACTAAGAAGTTATTCTCGCATTATTAAATGATATAACAACAATATTTATGTGCTTTCTTTCAGAACGAAACGGTTCTACGTAACATTATTTTCAAAATATTGTTCAAACATATTTATATTAAAAATGTTATGCTTATTCGAGTTCAAAAACATACTATACGGTTAGAATTTCCAATAGTTTGTCAAGTTAATTAAATTCACTTAGCACTTTTTCGCTCTTAACAATATGCAAAAAAGGTGTGTTTTTTTGCGAACAGGTCCTAAGCGCCATTTTTGCAATATTTTTGATATTCTCATTTTCAAAACGGGAACATATTAAACTAAATAATAGCAAATTAATACTCAACATTGATACATGCGGATAGTTTAAAAATCCCTAAGAACTCTTTCGATCTTAACGCCGAGTACAAAACATATGACATGAAAATGCAAACAGGGTGTACGTGACAATTTTTTAAATATATTCTTTGTTTGTGAAAATACAAACAAAAACAGGTGATTAGTAGTAGACGAATAATATAAATTACACTTGACATAATAAAGACTTCATTGCTTGAATATTTCCTCTGAGAATTTGTTTCAAATGTTCACAAAATGTTTGACCATGTTTAACCATAATTGGACTAAACAATGATATACTAAAAAAAAAGCTTTCACTTTATAAGGACAACTTACAAGGTCATCGAGTCCATTTTGTTCTATTTACTGGGAACCATTTTTGAACTTATCATTATAACACAAAGACTAACAACTTGGCTCATACAGCGTTACAATGGTTTCACTACAGCCATATGAAGAAAACTGTTCCGCCCCCCTGGCGGCGATGTTTGCTAACGATGCGGAAATATGTTTAAACTAAGCTGAGACATAATTAGAACTCATTTTCTGACCAAGTTTTATTACGATTGAACAAACAAATTAGAACTCAAGAGTATTAAGAAAGGTTCCACTAAGGCCATTAAAGGAAAACTGCCCACTTCTTGTTGGCTATGTTTTTCAACTTAACAGAACGATTTTCAATCTAGGTTGATATAATATATACACAAATGTTATGAGAAAGCATTATGATGATGTCACCTAAAATATGATTTCTCGAGTGTTAATGAGATTTTACTTCATCCATATTAGGAAAACTACCTACTTATCTGGCGATCATTTCAAACGAACCGAAACCATTGTACAACTTATTACAGAAATTATAAGAACACAGTTTTGACCATGTTTTATGAAGATTGGACTAAAAAGTGACATCTAGAGAGTATAAAAAGCATCCTGACCAGCCTCCTGGCGGCAATGTTTCTTAACGGACCGGATCAATTTCGAACTAAGCTTGGATATCATTTGAAGAAATGTTCTGACGAAGTGCGATGAGTTTTGAATAATCATTTGACATCTAGATTGTTAACAAGGATTAATTTTAGCAAAATTTGGAAAACTGGCGGCCATGTTTTTAAACGGATCAGAATCATTTTGGAACTCAACCAAGTTATCATAATATCTAATTTATTTACCAAGTAGCAAGATGATTGGACTAAACATGTTTCTTCTAGAGTGTTAGCAAGCTTTCACTAAATCCGTTAAAGGACAACTGCCCCACCCATTGGGTGACAAGTTTTTTAAAAAACCGAAACTATTTTCAAACTCAGCCGATATACCATAAGAACCATTGTTCTGATTATGTTTTATGAAGATTGGACTAAAATGGTACTTCTAGAGCATTGACAAGGTTTAACTATATCAATATCAAGAGAACTGCCGCCGGCCATGTTTTTCAACGGACCAAAACCATTGTCAAACATGGCCAAGATATCATAACAACATATGTTCTTAATAATTTCATGAAGGTTGGACTTAACATGTTACTTCTAAAATGTAAACAAGGTTTTACCAAAGCAAAATAAGGAAAACTGCCTCGCCCCCTGGCGTAATTATTTTTTTCAAAAACTTAACCATTTTCCAAATTGGCCCAGATATCAAACCCAAAACTATCCGGACCAAGTGTCATTAAGATTTGACAAACCTTGCGATTTCTATAGTTTTAATTAAGGTTTCACTATAGGCATATAAGGAAAACTGCAATAGTGTTTAATAAACCAAAAGACTATTCAAACTGAACTGAGATGTTTTTAAAATATATGTTTTGGCCAAATTTCATGAAGATCTGATATATAACATGTGACAAAAGTGTTCTTTAATTTGACCACGTGACCTCTATTTTGACCTTACGCGATCCAGTTTCGGATTCGGCCGAGAAATAATTGGGACATTTTACGTTTACGTTTTGAGGCGTTTACAATTGTTCTCTATTTTTTTGAAATTGTATGTTCAGAGAATTGTGTGTTCAATCACAAACTTAAACTGAGTCCAGTTGTTCATATTATGTGAATCAATAACATATTGCAGTTAATACTGTGGGGAAATTGATCAGTTCGGTAACGCACGTCACAGAAATAGATTTGCTAAAAATTAGCCCCACCATAGGGTTGTTTCCTATGGTGAAAAAAGTAATTTCCCCAAACAAAACCTTATTATAATTTGAGTCAAAAGATACTTATTGACGGTTTAGCATTGAAGTTGTATTTCAATAACATAAAATTGGAATAGTTTAATATTTTAATGATGCTTGAAATATTTCATTTGTTGTATGTTCCTGGTTCAACACGCTAATTTTCCCAATAAAAAAGCGCCAGCCTATCAAATAAAAATAAACAAAAAAATACTTGGTGAGACAATTTGTTTTGGTTCTCTGATAGCGCCAATCTGATGATTGACTGCACGTTCACAAACATACATTCAACTGAATATTTTGTAATTTAGTACTGTTTGAAATAATTATATTTCACGTTCTTAATATGTTTGATATATTATATGTCCAAGTAAGGCCTGAAATAGTTTCTAATAAGCTAATGCAGTTAAATCAGGAAACAGTTTATCACAGTATGATCAATACACACATATACAATGTACCCGGTGCCTTACACACAACAACAAAACATTTGATAAAAATGTACATAATATTATATTTACCCTTTAGCAATATGCCACATCCACGTAGATCTAATCGTTTCAGTTGGCGGCACAAATTAAGGTCAAACTTAATATGATATGCAGACTCGTCATCTGCCGGGCGAATGTTTGTGTTTGTAAAGGTTTTCTTGTCATAGATACAAACTGCCAAGAAAATGACATTGACTGCGTTGGTTTCCCAAATCCTATGAAGGTGGATTATGTTGTCATTATCAAAGTAGAAGTGTCGCAGTTTAAGGGAAAGGTCGGTATGTCCGTTTGCAACAGCCTCTTTGTATCCGTTCAATATTATTTGTTGAAACTTGGTGTTTTTATATTTATATTCACTCTCTTCACACGATTCATCGCATGCATCGAATTCATTCAAACCATCGCGTTCTTCCATCATGCTTGATAGCTTTTCCGCACCAAATTTGTCCAGCCCACACAGGAATATAAACACCTGTGATAAGTCGAGATATGCATTCTTGTGACGGTTAAGATAGACAGAAATGACGCCATCAATGAGATTGTTATTGCGGGCGATATGATAAGCAGCTAGGAATTCCTGCATGCTCAAGTGGATAAACGTAAATGACATCGCTGATCTCAGTGTAGAAGCGTTTCGTTTTGCCGAAAACATTCCGGATTTTAATGCAAAGTCCTTATGTTCATCAATATTTAATTTCTTTAATTCTGTAATGCTGAACACAATTGAATTTTCTCTTGAATTTACAAACAACAAATGAAAGGCCAATTCGGCAAGGCAATTCATCTGTTCCACATTCGGCTGTATGTGTTCAGTACCTATGAAGCACGGAATGGGAGGCTGTTGAAATTCACAAATTTCACTGTTCGCTTTCTTGAAAAGACTCTCCAGTAACCGGATGTATATTTCACACTTAGAGCCTTTGAGTTCTATTCCCTCAGCGTATGAACATACAATGGCAGAGAGCATCATTGGTGATGACAGTAACTCTTCAAGCTTCTGTTTCCTAATGTAATGAATAAATGATGAGTATTGTATGTCAATCTCTTCCTTATCTACCAAGCGGCTCAGGATAATTCTACTTAATTCAAACGGCTCGTTTATTCCTTCCAGTTGCATTAATGCGTCGATGTCCGAATTCATAATTTCCCCCACAGCCAATTTCCAAGGTCGTGTTGTAATTACCATCACACATTTTCTGTGATCTACTACTAATGTCGGTAGGTTGTGAGGATCTCCGGGTCCGGTCCACTCATCTAGACCATCAAGTAGTGCCAAGCATTGTTCTCGTTTTATGATCTCATTCAATAGTCTGTACGCCTTCTCACGGTCTTCCTGGGAGTATATCGAGTCAATTATTTGTTCTTTAATCATAGTATATATGTCAAATTGTTTTACCGAATTTCTCAATGTAATATGGAAAACGAAAACACAGCCTTGAAAAATGTTTAAATCAGAAAACATTTGTGAGCTGTTTTTCGATACAAGAAAATCAGAAAACATTAGTGAACTGTAATCAGATGCACTAGAAACATGCGATTCTTCACACCAGTCCAGGGTCAACTTCGCTAAGAATGTTGTTTTTCCGGACCCTGCCTCACCTTGAATAAATATACGTTGGTTAACTGTTTCAAAGTTAAAAAAAACATTCTTGTACTTTGTAACCTGTATGTCTGTTTTCTTAAACGTCCCTTTATCCTTGCACATTACCCACATTTTTGGCGGCATATACACATCTCGTAATTGTTCAATGATGTTGGCATTAAATGGAGATATGGTCACGTAATTTAATTTGTCCCTGTAAAGCTTCTTCATGCCTTTGATCAGTTCTGAAATCATAACGTTTCTTATCAATTATTATTATTATTATTGGAAGTAGTAGTAGTAGGATTAGTAATAGTAGGTAGTAGTGATAGATGTAGAAGTAGTAATGACATTGTTCGTAGCAAGAGTAGAAGTAGTAGCAGTAGTAGAAGTATTAGTATCAGAAGTAACAGTAGTAGCAGTAGTAGTAGTTGTTGTTGTTGTTGCTGTAGAAGTAGTAGTGGTAGTAGAACAAAAAGTAGTAGTATTAGTAGTAGTAGAAGTAGTAGTTGTTGTAGTAGTAGTAGTAGTAGTAGTAGTAGTAGTAGTAGTAGTAGTAGTAGAAGTAGTAGTAGTAGTAGAAGTAGTAGTGATAGATGTAGAAGTGGTAATGGCATTATTCGTAGCAGGAGTAGAAGTAGTAGCAGTAGCAGTAGTATAAGTATAAGTATTAGTAGAAACAGTAGTAGTAGTAGTAGTAGTAGTAGTAGTAGTATAAGTAGTAGAAGTAGTAGTAGTTGGTGTTGTTGCTGTAGAAGTAGCAGTGCTAGTAGAACATGGAGTAGTAGTATTAGTAATAATAGTAGTATTCGTAGTAATAGGAGTAGTAGAAGTAGTAGAAGTAGTAGTGATATATGTAGAAGTAGTTATGGCATTATTCGTAGCAGGTGTAGAAGTAGAAGCAGTAGCAGTAGTAGTAGTATAAGTATAAGTAGTAACGGTAGTAGCAGAAGCAGTAGTTGTTGTTGTTATTGCTGTAGAAGTTGTAGTGGTTGTAGAACAAGGAGTAGTAGTATAAGTAGTAATAGTTGTATTAGTAGTATTAGTAGGAGTAGTTGTAGTAGTAGTAGTAGAAGTAGTAGTAGGTAGTAGTAGTAGTAGTAGTAGTAGTAGTAGTAGAA
>VMBQ01009064.1:0-31541 GCA_007657795.1 Dreissena rostriformis
ATGAATATTTAACCGCGTCGCATAATGGTTTTATAGAAATTCAAATCACATTAAATGCACAAAAGCACGTTTGTATAAATTTCAAATTAATGGCATGATAAATTCGTGACAGCTCCACAGTGCATTTTGGCTAAAAAACTTGTAAAGCAAAACAGCAGCAATAAAATCGCTATAAAATAGAAACATAAATCATTCATGAAGGATTATCCTAGCTATCACGAAGAAAGGTAAATTCAAATAACATCGCTGATATACTTTAAGCTATGTGTTTTAAAACCATTCATATACTCATTAACACTGCGCTTTTACCGCGCTCTAAGCCGAACCATGGTTTTCTGAGGCGAATCGCGGTAGACCTCTGACCTTCAGAAATAATTTCATACATGTGTATACATCATAATAGCCGTATTTTGTCCAAATCAGTATAATTGTTAATAGACTATTTGCGTAAATGCCATAAATGCTGGTTTTTCCCATGGCGCGATTCATATAAACATATACATATATGTATATATGTATCAGAACTTTCAATGTTTAATACACATTTTACAGCCCAAATAAATAAATATTTTGTCTCAAGTATCTGTCAGGAATGATTTATTTTTCTGTGAACCACTAGAGTTTTCTGTAATGCATCGTTAGCTTTTTCGTTATCATTCTTGAGGGACCATTTCGCGTATATTATATATTATCGACTTGCGAAATTGTTTAAAAAAAATAATCTTAACTGATTTATTTGTTCCAAAAAGGTCTGTATTTATGTCGTTGAAATTTGACACCATTTCCTTACAATCCTCTCTATTTAACGTTTCTCCAGAGCATTTAACTACCGAACAGATTCATACAAAGCATGAAACTGTTTGACTAAGTTACAGTTAATGAAATTGTGTATTGGTATTATTTCTTTGAATATAAAAGGTAAATATTGATTTAAATGCCTGTTTAAATCACGTGAATCACTACTTTACATTCGGAAATTTGTTTGTACGGTTTGTTATCTAATCAACGCTGAAGTTAAGTTGGATCTCTAAAGAAGTTTGAAAATTGTATAAGCATTGAACCTAGAGGTAAGTTTTACGCAATTATTTTACTGTTAGTAAGGAATTCTAGTTATAAAACTTACATTCGTGGAATAGACTATTTCGTTAACTTTTATAAAATCTAACATTAATATCGAAACTCTAATCGCATAGTATTTAATATTATCTTATTTCCTACAAAATACTCGTTTTTCATTGGCTTATCTATTAATCATGCTGGTGGCGTATTTTTATTAGGTCAGTAGCTTTTCATATTTGATTAGTGAAGTTAAAAGACTGCACGGAAATAAACAAGATATCGTAATAAAATACAATATTTGTCACTTTTCTCATGCTATTTCATTACGTGGTTAGATTAATTACTACACACTAACTTACTGAACAATATTAATTTACAGCAAGAAACCGGGTAATAATAAAAAGGCATATTTAATTTATTATTCTCCTGTTTTTGTTTCTTTACCATGTGTAATTTTGCTCTGTACTTGTTTGTCTTCTGTTGGGTTTTATACTTTCTGCTGATGTGAAACAATACGGCATTCTATAACTAAAATTATATCGACTGATTGAAATTAGGCTGTTATCGAGGGTCATCAGCAACTAATTAGAATGGTACTTTAATAATTATCAATTAAAATTGTGTTTTCTTCTTAAAAAATATTTAAATTATTAGTGTGTAAACATTCACACGAGTATGTTGTCAATGTTCATGTGCAATATCCCATATCAAGAATATGGTATATGCAGTTCGTATAACATTAGAAACCTCGTGTGCGTTTTTTTTTTAAAAACAAAACTTAACATGAACAATTTGAACGAAGTTGGGGTTAATGCTATTTTCAGGACAAATAAGAAGTTGCAAAACGGTCGAAGTTGAGACGAATATGATTTTGGTTTACTAATGTGTTCTAAAAATCGTTGTAAAAACGCATGTTTTTTTTTCACAACTTACGGAAATATACAGCTCAGTTGCACCGCATGTTCGTGTCAACGCAAATTTGGTGTTGAGCAATTCATGTCGGTTCGCACTATTGTGTTGAACACCAAAGTATGTAAAGTTGGTAACGCACGTTTGTGTGAACCTGACTTTGGTATTGAACATCTTAGTGCGTTGATTTCCGATGTCAACGATAATAATAATAATAACAGGATTTCAGTAGAACATCATTTATTTATGACCATACATTAAATTATCTGAAATGAAGCTTCGTAAAAGAGTTTGAAGTTGCAAAAGATCTCCCAACCTGGCCAAATTATAATTGGATTGATAGCCGTCTTGAACTGAGTGTGCTAGCTTCCATATATAGTATAGCCATACATTAAAAGGAGATTTACCTTCATCATTGTGTCAATGTTCTCGCCTTTCGACTTTTGGTGCTTTCAGCGATTTGATTTGATGTAATTGTAACTTGAGACGGTAGTGTTTAATACCTTGTTGGCAGGCGTGCATCAGCTGCTGTTTACTTGCGGATCATACAACAAAAGAAATATGTATGGATAATTTAACAGTGCATTTGCTTGAGTTATACAACTAACACACTGTGGCATATTGCTTCGGCGAGGTTAAAGCGATAATTATTCATGCCGACTTCAGGAAATTATCACTTTAAAAAAAACTACTATGACAAAACAGTGCTCTTGTATTTGGATATTTACTTTACTATAACGCTTGAAATAACGTCCAATATCAAAACAACTCAGGCGTGGCTACGGGATATTTAGTTATAGTGTGAAATGTTAGATCGAACATTAATGTAATCTAATTTGAATTTTGACAATTTTACAGTGAGGCGTATGCAACTTTCATCCGCCCTATTTAGGCCGCCTGAGACACGTGTGAGCAACAAGCCGCTGTGCGTGGCTTGACCTTCAGCAATTGCGCACCCTTAATTGCGGTATCGGCGAACAGGGTGTGTTTTATCTGATGTCAATTCAGCTGACTACATGTATACGTTACTTACGATGAAGGTTCGTGTTTCACGTGCACATATATTCTTGACGCTTATGTTGGGAGTGACAGGAATACTGGCTTTCTTTATGTATTTTTCTAACTACGGTGCGTACGAGGAACCAGTTAACAAAGACTGCATAGACAAGTATATATTTAATTTGCGAATAATAGTTATCGTTTATAATCGCTCAAATTCTGTTCAACGGTTGCTGGAATCTTTGAACAGGGCTGAATATGACAATGACCTTGTTAAACTGGAGGTCTGGATAGACCGCTCTAAAAACGGAACAATGGACCAATTAACGACTCAAACAGCGCGGGTATTCCGGTTCCTCCACGGCTCGTATGAGGTGATAGAGCATCCACGACATGTTGGCATATATGGACAATGGTTATCTACGTGGAATCCGCGTATTAACCCGCAAGAAATAGCCGTGATTCTTGAAGATGACCTCGAGGTGTCGCCGCTATTCTATAGGTATCTGAAGCTTGTACATTCGAAGTACGACCATTACCCGGAAATCAACGGATTTGCACTGCAAGGTCTGTCCATTCATCACGGAGTGAAAACATGGCAGAGTTGCATCAACTATACGGATGGCCAGTGTGTGTACCTTTACCCGGTCCTGGGAACTTGGGGATTTTCGCCGAGCAGAGAGAACTGGGTTCGATTCTTGGACTGGTATGCGGAGGCAATCAAAACACCCGACTTTAAACCTTATGTACCCGGGAATGTTGCGACCTCTTGGTATAAAGCATTTGTTGCACAGGGAAAGACGGACAGCATGTGGTCGATGTGGCATATCTTCTATGCCTGGGAACACAATGAATACACGCTGTATCCGAATTTCAAAGGTATTTAATTCTAAATATTATCTTCGAACGACAATTTATTGATTTTTTTCATGGCCAACTATATTGGCCTCTTTTTTGTTTTTGATGGGCAAACAAATTAATGTTTGTTATAGCCAACTTTGTTTGTTTCCTTTTGACCAATATAACTTATTTTTGATGGTCAAACATAATATTTTTGTATGGCTTAAACTATTTATGTTTTGATGGAAACAAATATAAATGTTTCTGAGGGCCAACTTCTTTTGTTTCTGATGCTCTTTATACTTTTTTCTGATGGTCAAACTTATTAATGTTTTTGATGGCTTAAACTATTTATGTTTTCGATAGTCAAGAAAATCCATTATTCTGATGGCAAAACATATTGATCTTTCTGAAAGTCATATATTTGTATGTGTTTGATTGCACACATATGTATGTGTCTTATGGCCCGATCGACCACACTTTTGCCTTGTTAAATCCGACCTTCTTTTGTTAGATTTCACACAAACAAATGTGCTTTTGCATAAAATATAATTTGGTAAATACACAACTTCTTCGCCCTACCAAAATACATTTTGGTCAGGCCACAGGAAACACAACTTAGCTATATTATAAGCCTCTTTGTTGTCGTTTCTACTTATTTGTCCGGCTTTTTGCTATCGGAAATTATGGCCTGGATGCAATTGAACAGATTGCCATAAAATCATTTCACAATCGAAATAAGTTCCGCATTTTCGGTTAACATCTTTGTGTCGGTCGTATATGCGGCTATAAAACAACTCTGACTAGCGCCATCGCGTTTTAATTTCGTATGCATTAGAAATTCAAATATTGTGTTATTGCCTATTATACAACGATAAACCGAAAACCATGTATTGAAAACGTTTGTTCTTCGATTTAAATTTTTAATACGGCAATTTATAAATTATCGATAAAAATTGAGTCTTCGTCGAATAATAAAAAAAACATGATGATGCATAAAAGGATTTTCAATCTATTAAGTAGAAATTAAAATGCATAATAATAATAAAAATAATAATAATAGTAATAATAATAATAATAATAATAATAATAATAATAATAATAATAATAATAATAAT
Source organism: Dreissena rostriformis (assembly GCA_007657795.1). Lineage (NCBI taxonomy): Eukaryota > Metazoa > Mollusca > Bivalvia > Myida > Dreissenidae > Dreissena > Dreissena rostriformis. Next base: position 4,926 of record VMBQ01009064.1, read on the forward strand.
AATAATAATAATAATAATAATAATAATAATAATAATAATAATGAAAAAATATAATTATAATTATAATAATAAACAATGTTGTTGTCTTTGTTGTGTCTGAAGGTAGGGTAAATATTCAGAACGATAAATAGACACATTTTTTAAAAATCAAACATACAAAGAAATTAAGTCATCGATGCATTTCTTTTTTAATAATTGATTTTAAAAGTAGTGAAATAAAGCTTCCCATGCAATCCAGTTATCATGTTTGGGGCAATCATTGATTTAGCTTTTCTGAAGATGTACTCCGACAGTTGGCGCTAGGAAGATATTAAAGGCCCTATAAAGATGACAAATCCAATTATTATGCATATAAACTGGTCTTATTTCTACCGGATTTCAGTTACTCTTGCATAAAAAATGCTAATAACACAGCTTAGGTGCAACGTTGTCAAGAATTATGGAAGATATACTCGTTTCATAATTGGAAGAAATGTTTACAACTTTGCAACTAACATGGTATGTAGCCTCAAAGCGGTGACGTATGCTAAAAATAGCCGAAAGAAAATTCAATTTGAATTCTTTTTTAAACAACTTTTTACCAGCAGAGTGTAACTTATAAGATCACTACAAACGTTTTAACCATTTAGAAGAGACCTACTTTGTGAGTGATACCGGAAAACGTTGAAAATCAACGATATATTTTTGGTGACCTGAGTCACTTTCAATTTCCCGAGTAAACAGCGATGTAAATAAACTGATTGTTTGTAAACACAATTGACTTGGAGGACACTGTATTTTGAGCTCAAAACAAGTTGTATTGCTCATTTTGTTATGGTTATGTCCAATAGCATATATATATTGTTTTTTGATAACCTTTATAAGTAAAATATGAAAAATGTATTAAAAAATCGGTAAATAATTACGGATCGTCACCTTTATAGAGCCTTTAAATATTTATTTAGCTATTGATATTCTTTCATAGAAAGGTTACCGACACTTGTTTTATAGATATATTTGTTAACAACAGGATTACACAAAGTTTCTACTTGATGATTTTAATTGTTTTTGTTGGTGATGTGGGTTTTATGTGTGATGGAGCGTTCTAAAACTGACAGTTTATGCTTTGAACAAGTCAGACAGAGTTAAAACAGCATGCCCAGTGCAGGAAACAAAAAAGTTTCCTGCTGTATCAATCGAACAGCAAATTCACCTCTGAATACTTGCGGCAAATCAACCATAACATAATGCAATTCTGACCGGAATACATGCGGTACATCAAGCATAACTCAATGTCTATCGCGCCGGAATTCCTGCGGTAAATCAACCATAACACATTGTAAATCACACCGAAATACATGATGCACATCAACAATAACACGATGCAAATCACACCGGCATACATGCGGTAAATTAACAATATAACATTGTAAATCACACCGGAATACATGATGCAAATCAACAATAACACGATGCAAATCACACCGGAACAGTGCGGCAAGTCAACTATTACTATTTTATGAATCACACAAATATAACGCGGTAAATCAATCATAAAACACATTGCAAATCTCACCGAAATACATGCACATTGCGGTAATTCAACAAAAAACACATTGCAAATCACACAGGAATAACGCGTCAAATCAACCATAACCCAATGCAAATCACACAGGAATACATTCTGCACATCATCCATTACATATTTATAAACAAACTGGAAAACATGCGGCAAATCAACCATTACATATTGGCAAACACGCAGGAATGCATCCCGCTATTCAAACTTTACACACTGCAAATCACACCGGAAGATATACGGCAGATAAAAACAACACATAACATATCATACTAGAAAAAAAAAATCACCGGCTACAATTAACGCAACGATTTTCCCATAATACATTTCAACGCACGCATAATTTCATAGAATGTGGTCAGGAAAACATTTCAAATCACCAAACGAACAGAGCACCTCAAACACAATACATAGTTTTAATTATACACCGTGCAGAGCAAATCACTCTACATGCATTGTAAATCCCCAAACATGAAACATGTTATCAAACCAGATTCTCCATGTATGACAAATCAGGCACAAACAAGGATATACCCATGATATATCGCACAAAGAGCCAAACCACATCGCAATATACTTAGCCTATTGCGTATACTTTGAATAACCCACATTACAAATGCATTTCACATCACATGTCATAAGCAACGTTCTTAATCAAAACCCCTTCAAAACAAATCATTACAAGAAAGTCACATTGCATAAAATAACTACGTGTTCACCAGATGTGTCTGTATCAATTCAGATCACCAGGGTTTGACCACCAACTGGATGGAGCCCGGCTTACATCACCAAGCGGACAGTGCGAGTCAATCGAACCCTCTTCTAAAGACCTGGCAACCAGCATATGAGAACATGCCAGCGTTTCCAGCCCGTCTGGATATAGACGGAAACGTTTCTAGTCAATCTATTCTTAATAGTTAGCGAAAACAAATCAAGCGCATATTTACGGGTTTTATACGTTTACGAGATCCTTTTGTGTCTAGTATCTGGTTTATATCAATGAAGAAATGAGTAGTTTACTTTTAAAGAACACGTGCAAGGTTCTTATGGATTTTGTAGCATACCGTCAATTTCATACATTACGTTTTTTAATGAAATATTACTCGGTTAAAGACGTAGTCTTTTGCTGTCATTGGAAAGCCTGAGAACCCGAAGGAATTGTGTTGAGTATGGCGACCGTCAATCTTGTACTTCGAATGGAATTAGGGGAGCTGAGGTGAGAAATGTACGTACGGACGGTCAAATGCGCATAGTCTTGGAATCGTTTGTATTTACTGATGTTTTTACTTCAGAGAATTCCGAATATTACTGTGATTGTTGTTGTTATTGTTTTTAAATAAACTATAAGTTTGTTTACACCAACTTATGTTGGGTTATAATCGTGTAAGTGCGTTTGAAATCCCAACCAATAGCTACCTTAAATTGCAAACTTGTGGATGCGTAAACCATGTTTTTAGACTAGTTTACAGATTTGATCGTTTTCTAACTTGGTCATGTAATGCCTAAAACTCATAGATTGGACTATCGAAACTTAAGTGCTACAGTAAATGCACATCAACAGTATGAAAACATATATTAAAAAGTGAGAAAACAAATGTCAGATTCGAATTGGTGACCTTTGGATTAAATGTCTGTGGCCGAGTTTGAATATGGGTCACGTGCTTAAAAAACCCGGTAAGAATGTGTAATAATTTCTTTCTTAACAAATAGATCATGTTCGCAAGTGGACTGCTCATTGTTTCACGATTCAAATTAAATAAACGCTTAAATCGCATAATGAAAGACAAAGTTCGTTCACAATTTTTCAAAATATTTCCCTGCTGCACTTAGGAAACACATTTTCAAAACCACTTCGTTAACTGTTAAACTTGATTTAAAATAACATACTTGAGGTCTTTTTTAGTTTTACTTTCTGCATTGGCCTTCTTTAAATAGTAGATGTTTTCCCTCTTGTAAACATTATGAACTCTGTGTTGAACATTTTGGTGTAACCTCGACTAAAACCAATTGTATGCGTGTAATTTCATGAAAAACAGTCGTTGCTTAAAACGTGCGGGTCGGGAAATTTCGCTTGGCAGGGTACTGTTGTTCAAAACACATACACATTGGCATGGTCAAATTGGGATAATATGTTTAAGAATTTATCTTTATTTCTCAACAAAATCATTTTAAATAATGTGATTTAAATGCCAAAAAGTTAGACGTTTTGATCAAACTCCCTTGATTTCATTTTGCTTACTGGCACTGTCAGCGTTTTAGTCGTTTGGGACAACATTTTCCGGGAAACAATAGTTCTAATCTACAGTGTCGCAGCACATGTTGAAAGAAAAACATGTTTCAACAGTAAACTGGCCGTCGTTACGATCACCTGACAGTTATACATGGCATCACGTTTTATAACAGCATGACACACAATATATAGACGATAGTCTGTGATTTATCACATATGACTCTTTAAATGGACTGTAAACCACGAATGACGAAAAGAGAAAAGTTATAAAATACCGTATTGTTTTACAATTATTAGTTTATATTGATTTAAATATCACGACTCACTGGTATATTACATTACTTGAAAAAAGTTCATATTTTCAGTATATNCTTGATGCCTTATTATCCAAGACCAGATTATTGATGTGAGCTTGTTTGCTTGCTTACATGCCTCACTAATACAATTATTGTACATATTTATTAAGTGATATAAGACACTATTATGTATTAAGTGATCTTAAATAAATCCATGTTTTCTAAGAATAAATATAAAAAAGGCTTTTGTGAAATAACACAATTTGCGTTAAATGCGTCATCATTTTATTTCCATCATTTATATTCACAAGTTTTGAAGAAAACTGTTTCAAAGTAATGATATAATCTATCTGGAAGATAATGCAATCGGTCATTTACTATTCGCTATCGGAAGGGTTTCTGCGTTAAAATCAATTAAAATAAATAATAAAAATTCCAATCGGACTATAGATTTTTGCCCTGGTCATAGACCGATTGGGCTATACAGGTATCAACTTGATATGCCTTCAATGGTCAAACCTTTTAAATAGCAACGGTTAAAACTTCGTAATACTCTACTAAAGCACTACAATGAAATGATTCATGAGGACAACATGCCTCACAGCGAGAGATATGTTTTTATTTGTCACATTTACACATTCAATGGTTTTTTAGAGAGTTAACAATTGCTGCTATTCTACTTTAGCTACCTGATCGTGTTTGAGAAGTGTTGAAGTTTGTGTAACCAATAAATAAATTATTGGACAAGAGAAAATAACAATGCAGTTTATGGTTATGTCTACATGAACGATTAAATCCTTTTGTTATTTTAGTAAATAGCATGTGAATATAACATTAAAATTCAAACATGGAACTCAGAACCGTCTTCCATGTTCCATGCTCAACTGTGGACTTTATTAATGGTTAATTGATAAGAACAAATTTCTTAGGAATGATGATGTTTGATTTAATTTGAATCTTGAAACCACGAGCCGCTAAATCGCGATCATGATCGATGTGTTGATAAAAAAATAATGTCCGAGTCATTGTTGGTTATTGTTGTGTGGAGCTTTTTTGAGGTTGACTTCCTGCAGTGGGCTACTATTAAAAAGTGGATGTTTGCCTGTTGTATAAATTATGATCTCGATATTGAACATTTGTATGTAACCTCGGCCAAACCAATTAAATTGCGTGTTGGGCAACGGTTAGGTAGGGTCGAGGTTTATTCTAGTTTTGAAACACATTTTTAACACGTTAATAACTAAAACATATATAACTCAGGCCAAAACTGCGTTCTTTGTTTCCAATAAGATCGCCAAAAAAGGTAGGTATGTCGGCCTTTTTTCGTTCATTTTGTTCACTATATTCAAGTCATTTCCCACTTAAATAAATTGTGAATGACATAAATCTTCAAAATCTTTGAACATACCTTTTTTCATTAGTTGGAGTTAATTTTTCGATAAGAATAAATTATAATCGAATGTTGCATACACTGTACGAAAATCTTGAGTATCAAACAATGTGTAGGGCCGACATAAAAACTTATGTTTCGGTCGGGTTGGTGGGAACAAAAATCCTTTTAGAGCGCTATTTTACGCCGTATATCAGGGACCTTTATAAACACAGGTCCCTGCTGATATTAATTGCAAGAACAACAGTCGTTGCTTAAAACGTTAGGATCGGGGAATATTCGCTTAGCATGGTAAAGTTGTCCGAACCACATGCAAATCGACGTGGTAAAAAAGGGATTATATGTTTTAACACTTTAGTCTTTTCTAAACGCAATCATTTGATAGAAATGGATTGCGGTATTAAGAACTTAAACTTAAGTTAGATTTCCGTTATACATTTTGCAGAAACTCCACTTGTTTAAATAGAAAATGTTTCGGTAAAACTTATCTACCGGTACAAACAAAATCACAAATCGTATCAGCAGTTATTATTTTATTCAGCTAAAATTGGTTCATAAAATTGGCCAGCTTTGTTAATACCGGGTTATATGATCCTCGTTTTGGGAAAACTCGGCTTAATACATGTGCGTAAGTTTCGTCCCAGATTTGCCAGTGCAGTCCGCACAGGCTTATCAAGGACGACACATTCCGCTGTTATGGTACTTTTCGTTTAAAGGAAATATCTTTTAAACGAAAATCTAGTTTTGGGGAAAGTGTCGTCCCTTATTAGCCTGCGCGGGCTGCACGGGCTAATCTGGGACGACACTTTACGCACATGTATTAAGCATAGTTTTCCAAGAACGAGGATCGTATAATATTTGTTTTCCACAATTGTTGAGATCCGTAGTAAAACTATTTCCGGGGTGTTAAATACCATGATCAAATTATCAATAATCAATTCGTTTAGGACGACAGTTTCCACGACAATATATTTCTAATTTATCGTGTCGGTATCATAGGTAGAAAGAACAAATACCGGTAAACATACTTAAACTTGTGCAAACAGTCCAACTGGCGGTCGTTTCGATCACCTGACAGTTAAATAAGGACATCACGTTATACAGAAGGATGACACACAATCCACGGACATGTGATGTCCATGTGACACGTAGCGCACGTGACGCATTTAATATGCATTGTCAGATATTTGTAAATGTAGCTCATGCGTGAAATTGTTTATATTGTTGGTTGTTGTTTTTTGCATGTTTAATGTTATTGTTATTTAATACCACTACTATAGCGAGTACTGTATTACCTCGCTATTCTATTTCAGGGAATAAACAATCCGTTTGTTAATTTGCGTCCTACGAATCAATTAAAACTATTTATGAAATGATCATATAAAAATGAAAACAATCACACTTTTAATTTGTTTAAGTCCGCGGATGTTTTAAATGTTATTGTATTAAAAGAACGTATTTTAATGTTGTTTTTTTTCGTTACATTTACATCATTATTATTTTATTTATTGTATAGATATTATTTTCATCCTTTGAGCTCACAAATAAGAAGAAAATTAATTTCCCTTCACCAACGTTTTGTCCGCTAAGTGATGTAGCTACGATATTGTGTAAGGGTAATTTAAGAGTAATTTAGCTTTGGGAAAAGAAAACGACCGTTTTGAAAAGAATCTTTGGACTTGAACAGTATATGATGTGTTTTTTTCGACTCAAATTTATCCTTAAAAGACTCTGAAGTTTGTTTCGGACTTTACAACTCGAAAACACTTGTTTTCATTATTTATAACTGATGTCATGCAACGACGACTTAGAGTACTTGGTAAACGCTATAAACGTAACGTACGGTTAATTTCGGAAAAGTAAATATAACGTTCAAGTATTTTATAACAGTTTTATTGTATTTCCTTCCCGCTATTTAACTGAAAATACGGTCTCCAGTTTCTTCTTTGTGTGTTCAAAGACGTTATTTATTTTTCGTTAACTGTTGAACACTATTTGCTTAAACATTTAATAATATAGAAGTCTTAATTAATAGTGCTGGTGGCGTTCTCGAGATTGCGCACGATATGCAAAAAGTAGTGTTAGCTTAGTCATCTATAAATGTGTCGAAGTCTACACCGAGTTATAATCCTGACAAAAGGGATTGTATTTATAAACATAATTTGTCGATTCCATTTCACAAGGGTTAAGGTCACAATATACTTAAAGATTCTCTTAACAAATTCAATGTTAGAGAAATAACTTCAACAAAAAATAAAGTCAAACTTTTGCGCATAGAGACCCTAATAACCATACCTTTTCTTAAACAGCATTCAAAACCGTGATGATTTAAACAATAAATGAGTTAGGCCATGCGTAATGTAAGAAAGAATTCGACACAAATCAACGGTCATGGCAAGCACCCCTACAGAGAATTGTGTCTTCAAATAAATGATGTTAATGTGTTTCATAGAGTATAGCATTGCACACCAAAATAGTTAGTATACTGTAACCTTAAATCGGTCTACAATAATGTAATGCCTCACATTCGTTCAACAGTAAGCGGTAGCTGTCGAATATATTAACAATTAAAGATATGGTCCACGAAGAAAAATACGCGTGAAGTACTCGACCGGAAGTCATCAGGTAACGTGACTTTAGTAGACATTTTCCTATTACCAGTAAAAGTGGAAAGTGTCCGTGAGCATTGGCTCGAGGGAAATAATTTTTCACTCATCGATTATCGCAAATTTAAGTTAGTCGTGCTGTTACAAATGTGAAAACATGTTAAACACGTTATATTGGAGTGCAATGACCTGCGGATAGCCGCTCGATAATCTCACTGAACATATTTGTGAATAACTTTTTCTTTTACAAACAAAGACATTATTTATTCACCAACCAAATTTCCTACAAGAAGTACAACTACACGAGAACTGCACTTAAATGCTTTGACAAATTACTGGGACAACACATTAGGGGCAACTCTGAGACCCGCATAAAAACACCTTGATAGTTTTACGTGTTTTCCTTGTGAATCGTTAAAATTAAAGGCAAATATACATCGTTTTGCAATCTTTATGAAAGAAAACTCGTAAACGTTTGATAATACAAACAAGAAATGTCTTTAAAAGATAATCGATAGCATAATTTATTTTAGATTGTTTGACTTTTTTGTTCACTACGGTCATGAATCCCACCGCAATTTGGCCAGCTTTGGAGTTCTTAAGCAACTTCGAACTATTTTACGAAGCTTCGTTTTATATAATTAAACGCATGGGTCTTAAATAAAAAATAAATAACTTGCAAGCAACGGAGGTCTTGTATCTCATCATGAGGCGTACATTGCAGATATAAAATACAAAGGAATAAATTAAAGAACGATTTGAAATACTGTTCTCCGCGCGACAACTTTATCCTGGCAATGCTAAAAAAGCTGAATTTATTCCATCTAATTTTATTTCTACAATGTAAACCTTAAGATGAGATAAAATAAGTTCTGTTCTGACTGTGAGTTGCTTACAAGGTTTTATATTTATTTAGAACCCATACATTAAATTATCTTAAATAAATCTTCGTAAACGAGTTTGAAGTTACAAAAGATCTCCCAACCTGGCCAAATTACAATCGGATTGATAACCGTGTTCAACGGAGTTTTCTATATTATATGTATATTATAGCCATACCTTTAAAGGAGATTTACAATCACCATTGTTTAAATGTTCTCGCCTTCAGACTGTCGATGCTTTCAGCGTTTTGATTTTTAGTTGTTCGCAAGAAATTAAGAGGGAGTTTTGGAAGTCGCATAGGTCTTAGCTACAGCAAGAACGATAACCACTGCATCTGCCTGTGTACATTGATTATCCTTAAACTTCACCACTGGTGGTACACATCAGGCAGTACTGCAGGCAGTGAGTATGTGTATGTAATCAATAGTGTTTAACAGCTTGTGCGAGGACGTTGGCAAGTTTGTCATTGAAATCTGTACATATTGGCTGCGTTCAGGGTAAACGGGGCTTAATGCATGTCAAATAAGTGTTGTCATGTGCACACTGATTAGCCTGTGCAGTGCGCACAAGCAAATCAAGGACGACACATTCTGATTTTATGGTGTTTTTCGTTTAAAGAGAGTCTCTGGTACTGGGATGACAATTAATGGATATGCATAAAGCCCTGTTTTCACAAAATGAAGCTTAAATAATCTTTTCTATTAATGATTTGAAAAATAAAAAAGAGATAAAAGTGATAATAACTTCAAAGTAACCTCGCTGACAAGGCAAATATACAAAATCACTTTTAAAACAAATAAACAACCAATGAGTTCTAAATGTTTACCTTGTGGCATTTTGGGTAAACATCTAAAAGGGACCTGTTCACAGTTTGTCATTAAATGCTTAATATTGATAAATGTAAACATTTGAATCTTAAAAGCTCCATTACAAAAAAAAACAAGAATAAAATTAAAAAAAAAAAGTTACCCTCAACTGGGCTCGAACAACTGACCCCTGGAATAAAAGTCTATCGTTTAGACCACTCGGCCTTCCGTGCTCATACAATGAGAGATGTATTGTATACTTTATATAAGCAATCCTCGTAGTATGAAAAAATATAACGACAACAACAGAACTCTCCAAATTATTAAATCGTTTAATTGTGTCAATTTACCAAAAGGTGAAAAGGTCCTTTAATGTCTTCCGACTTGCAAATTGAATGAGTTCAATAAACTGTCAGATTTTACATCATGTATAACTTTCAGGTTTAGTGGTTGCCTGTTAGCCTGGGGCAAGTGGATTTAAGCCCAGGAAACTCAATTTCAAAAGTTGGTTACAGTTGGGCTAAAAAGCAGGGCAAATAGCTTTTTCAAAGCTTGAAACAACTCAATCCAATCAAACATAGAATACATATTGGCTGTGGATCAATTAGGCCTAGGAAATGATTCAATTCTGTCTCACAACAAGGCATAATGCATTAAAAGTCTGTCATGTCGGCAAACGTGTTGCTCAATAATTAAAAAAAAAGTATTAGATACACATTACACAATATGTACATGATTCTAGGCTTGTTATTCTTTAGCAAGGCAACCAAAATTCTAAAGATGGTTTCCAGTGCAGCAACCAATTGCGAAAAAAAGAGACATATTGTTGTTATTTTGTCTAAGTTATCTCTATAACTTAAATATGAGGATAAACCGTACACCCACATCTCGACCAGTGCTTTAAGACACACTCTTTATAAATTTGAATGGGGGTTGTGTTCATTTCAAACTTGCGATATAAAAAGCTATAACATAATTTTGAAAACTGAGTTGCGTCTAAGATTATGCAATAGCGAACAACTTCAGTGCCTTCAGCGCTTTGATATGTAATTGTAGCTTGAGACTTGTGTTTACTACCTTGTTGGCAGGCGTGCATCAGCTGATGAAAATATGTATGGATAATTTAACATTGCATTCGCCTGTTTTACAACTTACTCATTGTGGCATTTTGATATTTGGCTTAGGCGAGTTTAAAGCGTAATTTATTCCTGGCGATTTCGGGAAATGATCGCTTAAGAAGGACTTCTATGATTTAACAGTGCTCTTGTATTTGGATATTGATTGCAACGCTTGAAATAACGTCCAATAACAAAACGCAGGCTTGGCTACGGGAGTTTGAGTTATAGTGTGGAATTTTATATCGCACATAAATTTAATCTAATTGGAATTTCGACAATTGTACATGGAGACGTATGCCTGAGACACGTATCATCAACAGGTCGATCTGCGTGGCAAGACCAATAATTGCGCACCCTTAATTGCAGTATCGGCGAACATGGTGTTGCTTATCTGATGTCAAGTCAGATGAATACATTTATACGCTACTTACGATGAAGGTTCGTGTTTCACGTGTACACACATTCTTGACGCTTATGCTGGGAGTAACTGGAATACTGGCTTCCTTTATGTATTTGTCAAACTACGATGCTAATATTGAACTAGTAAATATAGCCAATATAGACACATTTAAGTTTAATTTGCGAATAATAGTTATCGCTTACAATCGCTCTCATTCTGTTCAACGGTTGCTGGAATCTCTTAACAGGGCTGAATATGAAAATGACCATGTTAAACTGGAGGTCTGGATAGACCGCTCTAAAAACGGAACCGTGGACCAGTTAACGACTCAAACAGCGCGGGAATTTCGGTTCCGTCACGGCGCGTATGAGGTGATAGAGCATCCACAACATGTTGGCATATATGGGCAATGGTTTTCTACGTGGAGTGCGCGTATTAACCCGCAAGAAATAGCCGTGATTCTTGAAGATGACCTCGAGGTGTCTCCACTATTCTATAGGTATCTGAAGCTTGTGCATTCCAAGTACGACCATTTCCCAGAAATCAACGGATTTGCCCTGCAAGGTCTGTCCATTCATCATGGAGTGAAAACATGGCAGAGTTTTATTAACTACACGGATGGCCAGTGTGTGTACCTTTACCCGGTCCTGGGCACTTGGGGATTTTCGCCGAGCAGAGAGAACTGGGTTCGATTCTTAGACTGGTATGCGGAGGCAAGCAAAACACCTGACTTTAAACCTTACGTACCCGGGAATGTTGCGACCTCGTGGTATAAAGCATTTGTTGCCCAGGGAAAGACGGATACCATGTGGTCGATGTGGCATATCTACTATGCCTGGAAACACAATGAGTACACGCTATATCCGAATTTCAAAGGTATTTACAACTAAATAAAAATATTCGAAAAAACTAAATTTATAAGATGATTTTGAAGGCTCCTTTTTATGCTGTTGATGGTAAATATATTTATTGTTTATGATCGTCTAACATTTAAATGTCTCTGATGGCAAAACTATAAATGGTTTGGTTTCTGACGGTCAAAAGTTGTATGTGTTTGATGGCTAAAATTAGTTTAGCCCCATAACACTCAAAATCAACGAGTATTTCGTAAAATATTTCATAACATAAAGTTAGCCCATAATTAATTAGTGTTCCTCATAGTAATAGCCAAAATTTCATTGCAATATGTGGTCTGGTAACAAATTTAATAAGATACAAAACGCTCTTTTTTATTTCTTTGTTGTACCATATATTCAACACATGTTCATGTTCTAACTGAGTGTTCGTGTGTCGTTTGAAAAGATATCGTTGTGGGAAATTAAAATGGAATACATTGTGCCACAACAAATGAAAATGAGCGTTTTGTATCTTGTTCAATCTATGTTACCAGACCACATCTAGCGTTGACATTTTGGCTATTGCTATAAGGGAGACTGTTTTTTTTTTTTTTATTTGTGAACTTTATTTAACGAAATATTTTTAGAAATATTTGTTGATTTTGAGTGTTAATGGGGCTTTAAGGTTTTTATGATCAAACATGATGCATTGGCCAAATAAATTGATATTTTTTAATGTGGAATAGTTTTATGTGTTTGATTGCAAACATATTTATTTGTCTTATGGCGCGATCTTTCATACTTTTGCCTCCCTAAATCCGACCCTCTTTTTAAAGATGTCTGCAGTTAAAAATAGTGCTTCTCAAATCAATAGAGTTTTCACTTAAACAATTTGCGTGTACAATAAAATATAATGCAGTAAAAACACAACTACTTCGCCCTACCAACCTGTGATCATAAAAAAAACTTGGCTATGTGTTAAACCCCTTTATTGTCATGTCCGGTTATATATTAAATATATTGCATGGTACACTTCAAAATATAACAAAAATAATAAACTAATAATAATAATAATGATGATAATAATAATAATAATAATAGTAATAATAATAATAATAATAATAATAATAATAATAATAATAATAATAATTATAATGATCATCATAAGTATGAGTATAAGGATGAGTATAATGATGTTTGTTGATGTTGTTGTTGTTGTTGATGTTGATGATGATGATAAAGCATAAAGGAAATTGTTATTTTTAAATATAAAGTCCTTTAACTTTGTTGTTTCTGCATGAGTACTATTAAGGACGATAAAACAGTTGACAATGTCACTTTGGACACATGTTAAATTATGACAAAATGTAATGTATTCGAAAGTACAAAAATTGAACAATTCACTCAAAAAGTAGTGAACAAACGCTTCTCATGTGGATCTAGTTCATTACGCTGGGCAATCATTGATTTAGCTTTCCTGAAGATGTAATTTGACAGTATGCGCTTGAGAGAAATTAAATATTTATAAAGTTACTGATATTCTTCGATATAACTGGTACCAAAACATTGATTAATCGAACTGTATGTTAACTACATGATTACACAACAGTTAAATTTGATCCTCGCTCTGCGAAAAGGGTGTTTAATGCATGTGCGTAAAGTATCGTTCCAGATAAGCCTGTGAAGTCAGGCTTATCAGAGACGACACTTTCCGCTTTAACTGTTGTTTTCGTTTAATGGAAGACTCTTCTTAACGAAAATTGAGTTTGAGCGGAAATGACCCTTGAATTAACATTTGATATGTTGAACAAAGCACATATTACACATCCGAAAATACGTTACCATTAACTTGTATATTAAATCAGCCATATAACAAATTAATCCCCACCCGCAACCATCAACCCCAATGAAAAAAAATAATTACAAGAAAATAACTACGTGTTTACCAGATGTGTCACCAGATGTGTCACCAGATGTGTCACCAGATGTGTTTGTCTCGTTTCAGATCACCAGGGTCTGTCAACCAACTGGATGGAGCCCGGCTTACATTACCAGGCGGACAGTGCGAGTCAATCGAACCCTCTTCTGAAGACCTGGGAACCAGCATATGAGAACATGCCAGCGCTTCCAGCACGTCTGGATATAGACGGGAACGTTTCTAGTCCACCTATTCTTAATAGTTAGCGAACTCAAATCGAGCGCATATAAGCATTGCTGCAAGTACATAATTATATTTTTTATAAAATATAACTCTGTTTAAGTTCATGTTGACGTGGTCATTTTCTGTGACTGGGAAACCTGAAAACCCGGAGGAAACAGTGTTAATTGTGTTCAGTATGGCGACCTGGGAATGGATCCCAGTCAGCTAACGTGAGGCGCGTTAGGACGGACGGTCAACTGCGCATTGGCTGTTGTTTTTACTTAAGAGCATTCCAGATATTACTGTTATTATTGTTGTTTTAACCCATTTATGCCAAACGTCTAGAAAAAAAGGCCTTGGCAAACAGCGTAGACCCAGATGAGACGCCGCCTGATGCGGCGTCTCATCTGGGTCTGCGCTGTTTGCTTAAAGGAATTACTGAATATTCTAAAAATATAAATAAATAGACTAGACATCCCTAATTTTGGAAATGAATTGATCCAATTTACAAGGATGGGAGAGATGGGAGAGTCCACTAGGCATAAATGGGTTAAACGTATTATAACTCTATCAGTTTCACATGATGATTATTCATAAATGAAACAGTATTGTCCGTATATGTGAACGTAAATATAATAATTTCGCTCACTGATGCAAAGTGTTTTATTGTTTTTTTAATCTGTGAAGAAAAGTTAGAAAATTTTGATTGCAACAATCTGTGAACAAGTCCTCTGAAAAGGCATTTATCTCCGCCTTAGACTGTATAATTTAAAAAAATCATTAAAAAAGCATCTATATATTTTCGCCCATTAATGTATATACTTTTTAATAGTACATTTCACGGGCGCGGGAAAATGTATAACAGTTATGAAATTGTTGTGTTTTAAATGTATATGAAGTTCACCTGTACGCATGCGCACTGTTGATTACGGTGCTTTTTGTTGTAAAATTCCCACTGAAGTGTGCGAGTTGTGTAAGCGTGAGTTCCAATCTCACGGGATGTATCGACTTGAAACGAGAATATACATTTTCATGCATGTCTTTATCTCGATGAATTTCCGTCTATATTCCCCTTTAACCACACAGACATTCCCATTTTCACTCCCGCCGTGACATCTTCTAATAAATAATTTTCAAACTCACAAAGCTCATCATGTATATGTTATATAAATCGAGTTTAACGGCGCTGTCGGAAGACGATGTGGTTTTGAAACTGCGTTTCCAGGGTGCAGCAGACGAACACCCGAAATATTTTGAACAATTGTGAACGAACTTAGGCTTGATTGATACAATTTCAATGTTGATTTAATTTTAATCTTGAAACCACGAGCCGCTAAATCGCGATCATGATCGATGTGTTAATAAATAAATAATTTCCGATTCATTGTTGTTTATTGTTGTGTGGAGCTTTGCTGAGGTTGACTTCCTGCATTGGGCTACTATAAAAAGTGGATGTTTGCCTGTTGTATAAATTATGATCACGATATTGAACATTTGTATATAACCTAGGCCCAACCAATTTAATTGCGTGTGTTTGGGCAACGGTTAGGTAGGGTCGAGGTTTATCCTAGTTTTGAAACACATTTTCAACGCGTTGATAACTAAAATATATATAACTTAGGCCAAACACTTTGTTCTTTGTTTCCAATAAGATCGCCAAAAAAGGAAGGTATGTCGGCCTTTTTTCGTTCATTTTGTTCACTATATTCAAGTCATTTCCCACTTAAATAAATTGTGAATGACATAAATCTTCAAAATCTTTGCAACATACCTTTGTTCATTAGTTGAAGTTAATTTTTCGATAAGAATAAATTATGAACGAATGTAGTATAAACTGTACGAAACTTAACCTGGAATACCAAACAAAAGTTTAGGGCCGACGTAAAAAAATTAGGATCGGTCGGGTTAGTGGAAACAAACATCCTTTTATTTTACGACTTATATCACGGACCTTTATAAACACAGGTCCCTGCTGATATAAGTTTAAACCTATTTATTTTAGCTCGATTGCATCGAAAGTCGTAGGCTTATATAAACGCTCTCGAGTCCGTTTCCTGGGACTATTATTTCCTGCTGATATTAATTAAAAGAACAGCAGTCGTTGCTTAAAACGTAAGGGTCGGGGGAAAATTCGCTTAGCATGGTACGGTTGTCCAAACATAAAAACCTCGTGGAAAAATTGGGACTACAGTATATGTTTTTAACACTTTACTCTTTTCTAAACGAAATCATTTGATAGAATTGGATTGCAGTGTTTTAAAAAATTCCACTTGTTTCAATACTCTATGTTTCGGTAAATCTGATCTGCCGGTACAAAAGGTCCACCCATTTTAAATCCTTTCAAAATCACGAACCGTTAGAGCAGTTATATTTTTTTATGAAGATAACATTGGTTCATAAAATGGGTCAGCTTAGTTTATACCGGGTGATATGATCCTCGTTCTGGGAAAACTGGGTTTATTACATGTGCGTAAAGTGTCGCAGTCCGCACAGGCTAATCAGGGACGACACTTTCCGCTTTTATGGTATTTTTCGTTTAAAATAAGAAAATCCAGTTTAGGCGGAAAGTGTCGTCCCTTATTAGGCTGTGCGGACTGCACAGGCTTATCTGGACGACAATTTACGCACATGCAGTAAGGTGTTTTCCACATTTGTTGAGATCCGGATCACAACTTTTGCCGTCGCGTTAAGTGACATTATCAACGTTCAAGTTGTTTGCGACAACAGTTTCCACAACACGATATTCCTAATGTACCGTGTCGGCATCACAGGTAGAAGGAAAACATAAACATGTTTGAACATGTGTAAACAGTTTAACTGGCCGTCGTGTCGATCACATTACAGTTAAATAAGGACATCACGTTATACAACAGCATGACACACAATCCACGGACATGTGATGTCCCGTGACACGTAGCACACGAGACCCCTTAATATCTAATATGCATTGTTTTTTTGTCAGGTATGTGTACATGTAGCTTATGCGTGAAATGCTTTATAGTGTTGGGTGATTTTTATTTTGCATTTTTAATGTTAATTCATATCACTACTATCGCGATTAGCTTATTACATCGCTTTTCTATTTCAGGGAATATACCATCCGTTTCTTAATTTGCGTTCTACGAATTAATTAAAAATATTATTTATGAAATGATCATATGAACATGAAAACAACCATACTCTTAATTTGCTTAATCCCACGGATGTTTAAAATGTTTATGTGTTAAAAAAAATGTCGTAACATTTTCATCCCAGCAATATTAACCTAATTATTTTATTTAAAAAAAAATCTTAATTTGAGCTTACGAAATAGTAGAAAAACTATTTTTTGGTTTAAACAAACGAAAGAACACTCCTGACGAAGAAACATGTAAAACTTATTAGTTCATTAATGAATCATCACCATTCGAAATTGGAAAAAATAATAAAGCGAGTGAAACGCTTTTCATTAATAATTACGTGTAGTCGTATCATAGAGTTAATAATATAGTAAAAATGAAAGCCTGCGGTGCAGTGGTAAGTACTGACTTACATCCTGAGGTCGAGGAATCGAATCCCGGGAAAAGCCATTTTTATTCAACTTTTATCTTGCTATTATAATTATTTAAGACTAATCACAGTCGTGTATGTTAATTAGCAAATGTATTTAAGGACGTTTATTTAATATACCCTTGTTTGATAATGACGAGGTAATACCACTTTATTTTGTAAATACACGAAATGTCAGGTCGCCGTTGCGTAGTGTATATGGTGTCGACCTAGCGACCGGGAGTTAACGGGTTAGATCATCACTGTGGAAGCGTTCTTTAGATTTCCCTCAAAAGACACCAAGTACTGATTCTATCCGGGAAACGGGCTCGAGTGTTTCAATAAGCCTTCGTCTTTCGATGTAATCCAGCTTATATAAATAAGTTTTAGACGAAATGTTTTAATGTGTCAATATGTTACAAGGTCCCTTTAACAGCGTCCGATGTCTGAGGCCAATAAACAGGGTACTTACCGTGCAGGTACTAATATGATCTAGCATAAGTTAAATGCACATCACATCGTGCACTTCAAAAGATAATAATTATTCGATCATGAAAAGCTGCCTTTTGCAGACACCCGTGAAGGCGGAATTGAAATTAAATGAAAGAGGAGTTCATGTTATGCAATTCAATTGAATGTAATACCTAAAAACACATCGATGAATAGGATGTACTTCATCATTATTAGTATAGGATGAACCGAAAAACAAACAATTGAACATTTTTATGTGTATCATATCTCGTAAACATGTCTGGAAATATAATACAAAAATATAAATGTGTTACAATGCTCTTAGCAGTCACTAATAGAGTACATGTACACTGAAATTCATTTTGTAATGCTAGTAGTAAAGGTTAAATTTGATTAAAAAAAGTAAACACAATTGTCAATTATACAATCATATAAAACTAGTATAATATTTAAACTATATTTAAACGACTGCAATAACAATGTTCATTAATTAGCCATGACATGTATCAACCCAGGAACCCGATACCTTGTGAGTAGCGTAATACCTTCGGAGCAGCATTGTGTATTTCTGCAAGAGCTTACATAGGGTAAGTAAATTCGAAAAATTAAAAAAATTCAAAGTCCGATTTGACACAACTGTNACCACGAGCCGCTAAATCGCGATCATGATCGATGTGTTGATAAATAAATAATCTCCGAGTCATTGTTGGTTATTGTTGTTTGGAGCTTTTTTGAGGTTGATTTCCTGCCTTGGGCTACTATAAAAAAAGTGGATGTTTGCCTGTTGTATAAATTATGATCTCGATATTGAACATTTGGATGTAACCTAGGCGCAACCAATTAAATTGCGTGTGTTTGGGCAACGGTTAGGTAGGGTCGATTCTTAATCTAGTTTTAAAACACATTGTTAACGCGTTAATAACTAAAATATATATAACTTACGCCAAAACTGTGTTCTTTGTTTACAATAAGATCGCCAAAAAAGTAGGTATTTCGGCCTTTTTTTCGATAAGAATAAATTATTATCGAATGTAGTATAAACTGTACGAAAACTAAATCTGGAATACCAAAAAATGTTTAGGGCCGACGTAATAAATTAGGATCGGTCGGGTTAGTGGAAACAAAAATCCTTTTATTTTACGCCTTATATCAGGGACCTTTATAAACACAGGTCCCTGCTGATATTAATTGCAAGAACATCAGTCGTTGCTTAAAACGTTAGGGTCGGGGAATATTCGCTTAGCATGATAAAGTTGTCCAAACCATATGCAAATCGACGTGGTAAATTTGGGATTACATGTTTTAACACTTTTATCTTTTCTAAACGCAATCATTTGATAGAAGTGGATTGCAGTATTAAGAACTTACACTTAAGTTAGAACTCAGTTAAACATTTTGAAGAAATTTCACTTGTTTCAATAGGAAATGTTTCGGTAAAACTGATCTACCGGTACAAACAAAATCACAAACCGTATCAGCAGATATTATTTTATTAAGCTGAAATTGGTTCATATAATGGGTCAGCTTTGTTTTTACCGGATTATATAATCCTCGTTCTGGGAAAACTGTTCTTTATGCATGTTCGTAAAGTGTCGTCCAAGATTTGCCAGTGAAGTCCGCACAGGCTAATCAGGGACGACACTTTCCGCTGTTATGGTATTTTTCGTTTAAAGGAAATATCTTCTTATCGAAAATCCAGTTTAGGCGGATAGTGTTGTCCCTTATTAGCCTGCGCGGGCTGCACTAATTTTGGACGACACTTTACGCACATGCATTAAGCATAGTTTTTCAAGAATGAGGATCGTATAATAGTTTTTTCACAATTGTTGAGATGTGGAGTAAAACTATTTCAGGTGTGTTAAATGACGTTATTAAATTATCACCAATCAATTCGTTAGGACAACAGTTTCCACGACACGATATTCCTCAAAAACCTTGTCGGCATCACAGGTAGAAAGAAAACATAAACATGTTTAAACTTGTCGTGTCGATCACCTGGCAGTTTAATAAGGACATCACGTTATACAACAGTATGACACACAATCCACGGACATGTGATGTCCCGTGACACGTAGCGCGTAGACGCCTTAAATATGCATAGTTGTTTTGTCAGATATTTTTAAAGTTAGCTCATGCGTGAAATGGTTTATATTGTTGGTTGTTTTTTTGCATGTTTAATGTAATTGTTATTTAATACCACTACTATCGCGAGTACTGTATTACCTCGCTATTCGTTTCAGGAAAAGACAATCCGCGTGTTAATTTGCGTCCTACGAATCAATTAAAACTGTTTATGAAATGATTATATAAAAAATGCAAACAATCCCACTCTTAATTTGTTTTAGTCCACAGATGTTTTTAATATTTATGTATTAAAGGAAGATATTTTCATTTATTTATTTTTGTTCGTTACATTTACATCCAAACATTATTATTGTATTTATTGTATAGATATTATTTTCCTACTTTGAGCTTACACATAAGAAGAAAATTAATTTCCCTTCACCAACGTTTTGTCCGCTTAGTGATGTAGCTACGATATTGTGTAAGGGTAATTTGAGAATAATTTAGCTTTGGGCGAAGAAAACGACCGTTTTGAAAAGAATCTATGGACTTGAACAGTATATGATGTATTTTCGACTCAAACTTAACCTTAAAAGACTGGGAAGTTTATTTCGGACTTTACAACTTGAAAACACTTGTTTTCATTATTTATAACAGATGTCATGCAACGACGAATTAGAGTACATGGTAAATACTATAAACGTAACGTACGGTTAATTTTGGACAAGTAAATAAACGTTCAAGTATTTTATAACAGTTTTATTGTATTTCCTTCCGGCTATTTAATTGAAAATACGGTCTCCAGTTTCTTCTTTGTCCGGTGTGTGCACAAAGACGTTATTTATTTTTCGTTAACTGTTGAACACTATTTGCTCAAACACTTAAATTTCGGCCTGGATAATATAGAAGTCTTAAATAATAACTCTTGCGTCGTTCGATTGCGCACGATATGCAAATACGTAGTGTTAGCTTAGGCATCTATAAATATGTCGAAGTCTACAACGAGTAATACTCCAGACAGAAGGAATTGTATATAAGAACATAATTTGTCGATTCCATTTCACAAGGGTTAAGGTCACAATATATTTAAAGATGTCCTTAACAAATTCAATGTAAACGCAATAACTTCAACAAAAAATAAAGTCAAACTTTTGCGCATAGAGACCCTCATAACCATACCATTTCTTAAACAGCATTCCAAACCGCAATAATTTAAACAATAAAAAAAGATAGGCCGTGCGTTATGTAAGAAAGAACTCGACACAAATCAACGGTCACTGTTTTACGGTCATCTATTTACCGGCTTTTCTCCAGTTCATGACGGTTTTCCGCCACCTGTCAAAGTCTCATGTAGTCTTCAACCTTAAAGCAAAACAAGGAATTTCTAGTAAATAACAATGTTTTCCCTACCACATGCACAAAGAAATATTCTAAAATTAAGTCATGGCAAGCGCCCCTACTCAGAATTGTGTCTTCAAATAAATGATGTTCATGTTTTTAGAGAGTCCCGGACTGGCCGCACACTTTTCACCACCCGGCGACATATTGCACACCAAAAATAGTTAGTATACTGTAACCTTAAATCGGTCTACAATAATGTAATGCCGCGCAGGCGTTCAACAGTGTGAGGTAGTTGTCGAATATATTAACAATTTAAAATATGGTCCACCAAGAAAAATACGCGTGAAGTACTTGAAGTCATCAGTTAACGTGACTATAGTAGACATTTTCCTTTTACCAGTAAAAGTCGAAAGTGTCCGTGAGAATTTGCTCGAGGGACGTGAGCATTTGCTCGAGGGAAATAATTTTCACCCATCGATAATCGCAAACTTTAGTTAGTCGTACTGTAACAAATGTGAGAACATTGTTAAAACGTTCTATTAGAGTGCAATGACCTGCGGATAGCCGCTCGATAATCTTACTGAACATATCATTGTCAATATCTATAAACATAGTCGAACTTACTTTTTTTTAAAGAAGACGTTTTGTCGGAAGATTTTTATTGATTTAGTATGTGTATGCATTATAATAAACATCGAGCGCCTGTGGTCAAATGTATAAACATAGACAAAGTCATACATTTGTGTAGATTCGCAATTGATTTCGGTGTGCAGGTAACCCCGACCCAACCAATCTAAAAAAATGTAAAACCATTTGCGTCACAATAAGTAATATTTAAGTCACTATTTAAATACACTGTTATTGTTTCATCACACATGCTGGCCAGGTAGAGAAATAAAAGATATGAACCTCGCTCTGTGAAAAGGGGGTTTAATGCATGTGCGTCAAGTGGCGTCCCTGATAAGCCTGTGAAGTCCGCAAAGAGTATTATATTTAACGAAAAATACAAAACATGAATAGCGCAAAGTGTCGTCCCTGATTAGCCTGTGTGGATTCTCATAACTGGCGGTATTGTAGTGGACAATGCATAACTGGCAGAGATAATATAAGTATATTCTCATAACTAACGGTATTGTAATGGACAATGCATAACTGGCAGAGATAATATAAGTATATTATCATAACTGACGGTATTGTAGTGGACAATGCATAACTGGCAGAGATAGTATAAGTATATTCTCATAACTGACGGTATTGTAGTTGAAAATGCAAAACTGGAAGAGATAGTTTAAGTATATTTTCATAACTGACGGTATTGTAGTTGACAATGCATAACTGACAGAGATAGTATAAGTATATTCTCATAACTGAGGGTATTGTAGTTGACAATGCATAACTGGAAGAGATAGTTTAAGTGTATTCTCATTACTGACGGTATTGTAGTGGACAATGCATAACTGGCAGAGATAGTATAAGTATATTCTCATAACTGACGGTATTGTAGTTGACAATGCATAACTGGAAGAGATAGTTTAAGTATATTCTCATAACTGACGGTATTGTAGTTGACAATGCATAACTGATAGAGATAGTTTAAGTATATTCTCATAACTGACGGTATTGTAGTGGACAATGCATAACTGGCAGAGATAATACGTATATTCTCATAATTGACAGTATTGTAGTGGACAATGCATAACGGGCATTGATAATTTAAGTATATTCCCATAACTGATGGTATTGTATTTAACAATGCATACCTGGCAGAGATAATATAAGTATATTTTCATAACTGACGGTATTGTAGTGGACAATGTATAACTGGCAGAGATAATATAAGTATATTATCATAACTGACGGTATTGTAGTGGATACTGCATGACTGGCAGAGATAATATAAGTATATTCTCATAACTGACGGTATTGTAGTGGACAATGCATGACTGGCAGAGATAATATAAGTATATTCTCATAACTGACGGTATTGTAGTGGACAATGCATGACTGGCAGAGATAATATAAGTATATTCTCATAACTGACGGTATTGTAGTGGACAATGCATGACTGGCAGAGATAATATAAGTATATTCTCATAACTGACGGTATTGTAGTGGACAATGCATAACTGGCAGAGATAATATAAGTATATTCTCATAACTGACAGTATTGTAGTGGACAATGCATGACTGGCAGAGATAATATAAGTATATTCTCATAACTGACGGTATTGTAGTGGACAATGCATAACTGGCAGAGATAATATAAGTATATTCTCATAACTGACGGTATTGTAGTGGACAATGCATAACTGGCAGAGATAATATAAGTATATTCTCATAACTGACGGTATTGTAGTGGACAATGCATAACTGGCAGAGATAATATAAGTATATTCTCATAACTGACGGTATTGTAGTGGACAATGCATAACTGGCAGAGATAATATAAGTATATTCTCATAACTGACGGTATTGTAGTGGACAATGCATAACTGGCAGAGATAATATAAGTATATTCTCATAACTGACGGTATTGTAGTGGACAATGCATAACTGGCAGAGATAATATAAGTATATTCTCATAACTGACGGTATTGTAGTGGACAATGCATAACTGGCAGAGATAATATAAGTATATTCTCATAACTGACGGTATTGTAGTGGACAATGCATAACTGGCAGAGATAATATAAGTATATTCTCATAACTGACGGTATTGTAGTGGACAATGCATAACTGGCAGAGATAATATAAGTATATTCTCATAACTGACGGTATTGTAGTGGACAATGCATAACTGGCAGAGATAATATAAGTATATTCTCATAACTGACGGTATTGTAGTGGACAATGCATAACTGGCAGAGATAATATAAGTATATTCTCATAACTGACGGTATTGTAGTGGACAATGCATAACTGGCAGAGATAATATAAGTATATTCTCATAACTGACGGTATTGTAGTGGACAATGCATAACTGGCAGAGATAATATAAGTATATTCTCATAACTGACGGTATTGTAGTGGACAATGCATAACTGGCAGAGATAATATAAGTATATTCTCATAACTGACGGTATTGTAGTGGACAATGCATAACTGGCAGAGATAATATAAGTATATTCTCATAACTGACGGTATTGTAGTGGACAATGCATAACTGGCAGAGATAATATAAGTATATTCTCATAACTGACGGTATTGTAGTGGACAATGCATGACTGGCAGAGATAATATAAGTATATTCTCATAACTGACGGTATTGTAGTGGACAATGCATGACTGGCAGAGATAATATAAGTATATTCTCATAACTGACGGTATTGTAGTGGACAATGCATGACTGGCAGAGATAATATAAGTATATTCTCATAACTGACGGTATTGTAGTGGACAATGCATGACTGGCAGAGATAATATAAGTATATTCTCATAACTGACGGTATTGTAGTGGACACTGCATGACTGGCAGAGATAATATAAGTATATTCTCATAACTGACGGTATTGTAGTGGACAATGCATGACTGGCAGAGATAATATAAGTATATTCTCATAACTGACGGTATTGTAGTGGACACTGCATGACTGGCAGAGATAATATAAGTATATTCTCATAACTGACGGTATTGTAGTGGACAATGCATAACTGGCAGAGATAATATAAGTATATTCTCATAACTGACGGTATTGTAGTGGATAATGCATAACTGGCAGAGATAATATAAGTATATTCTCATAACTGACGGTATTGTAGTGGATAATGCATAACTGGCAGAGATAATATAAGTATATTCTCATAACTGACGGTATTGTAGTGGATAATGCATAACTGGCAGAGATAATATAAGTATATTCTCATAACTGACGGTATTGTAGTGGATAATGCATAACTGGCAGAGATAATATAAGTATATTCTCATAACTGACGGTATTGTAGTGGATAATGCATAACTGGCAGAGATAATATAACTATATTCTCATTACTGACGGTATTGTAGTGGACAATGCATAACTGGCAGAGATAATATAAATATATTCTCATAACTGACGGTATTGTAGTTGACACTGCACGGCTGGCAGAGATAATATAAGTATATTCTCATAACTGACAGTATTGTTGTGGACAATGCATGACTGGCAGAGATAATATAAGTATATTCTCATAACGGACGGTATTGTAGTGGACACTGCATGACTGGCAGAGATAATTTAAGTATATTCTCATAACTGACGGTATTGTAGTGGATCGACAATGCATTACTGGCAGAGATAATATAAGTATATTCTCATAACGGACGGTATTGTGGTGGGCAATTTATAACTGGCAGAGATAATATAAGTATATTCTCATAACTGACGATATTGTGGTGGACAATACATAACAAGTGTAGATTAATCAGGAATAATCTCATAACTGTCATAATTGTAATGGACAATGTATAACTTGCGGAGGTAATACAAGAATAATGAAATTTTTGCCGAGTTTATAATTTTTGATAGTCTGTATGAACAGTGATAAAAGTTCGCACATACATGTACTGCAGAAACATTAGTACTCATTGACTAGAGTTGTAGTTAAAAAATAAAGAACTTTGATGATAATAATGGTCATAATACATATACTTCTGGATAAGTAGAACTTTGTTATAGAAATTGAAATTTATCCGAGGTGTGAAGAAGAAAACCTATAAAACTTAATCAATCTCAGTTTTATTATTGCATTTAACAATAATTTATACAACATTATACAGATAACAAATACATGACGTGTCATGTTACGTAAAACAAATACAACAAAAGGACAAGGCAAAACATGCTGTAATAGCGTAAACAAGTTATTTTGTTTTGCCAAGGTGTATAAATTTAAGCACACATATTTTACCAGCTTAACATTATGTTCCTTAAAAAATAACAACTAGAACGTGTAACAGTAGAGACAAATACC
>VMBQ01009065.1:10113-35055 GCA_007657795.1 Dreissena rostriformis
TTTTTTTTTTTAAAGAAATGACATTTTTATGGACAAGTGAACTTGGACTTCTGAGGGGGGGGGGGGGTGATGGATTTGCATCCGTCATTTTCTGATGTGTTTGTGGTAAAGTTGGTCAAACCAAGAAATCAACGAAATTTAATGTCCCAAGAATAATAGTGATTTTACAGTTCCATGATTGCAATTTACAAATAATAAGTGAATAAGAACACCATGACAAAAATCAACATAGAGTTATGAATTGAGAAATGGCATAATGTTTGTAATGCTATTTACAAAAAATCAGTATTTCAAAGTTTGGTATATTCTTCAATATGTTTGTTTATAAATGTTTTAATCCATATATGCTCAAATGCTATGCTTTCAAGTGTGATCATTTATGTTTGAATCTGTTAAGTGTATACTGTCCCAAATAAACAATATGTTTGATAATTTATATAAGGTGCATGGCAGTTTGGTGCCATCTAGTCATTTTTAAGAAACAATTTAAATTAAAATACATTCATATTTCTGATATCATGTAAGTCAAAAGAACAGAGTATAATTAATGTCCTATTATATTTTGTTTGAGATATACCGCATATGTCTGTGTGCCATTATGAAATTATTGTAATTGAAAATGTATGAAATACAAGTAAAGTGCAATTGTTAAAGTGTATTACACCCAGTTCTCGTAATAGTTCAATCTATATGTATGTTGTTGAGTAAAACATTATTTTTTTAACTATTAGATTCACTGGAGACCATTTTGATTATATGCATGTGACACATTATTTTTTAATGTGGGTCATTTTAAAATATTTTGGGGCATAAAATTAACAATGTATTATCAAAAAAGATCTGCATGCAAATTATGGAATAGTTGTAGTCTAGCTTATATATCCTCTATTTTTCATGAAATAAACAGCTTATGAACCGCAGTCTGGGAAAACGGGGTTTTATGAATGCGTAAAGAGTCGTCCCAGATAATTTTGTGCAGTCCGCACAGGCTTATCAGGGACAACACTTTCCACTTTTTTGGAACTTTTCGTTTTAAAGGAAGTCTTCTATATCCAGTCTAGGCGGAAAGTGTTGAGATGCTAATCTGGGACGAAACTTGACGCAAATGCATTAAGCCCCATTTTCCCCGAGCGAGGCTTGTATATTGCCTATGTGTACCCAAGCGCTTCTACATGATGTAGTACTTCATAGTTATACACTGACTTTTTATAATTTCTTATTTTTATATTGTCATGATATTAAATGCCAATGAAATGAGGAACTGTTTGTTACTTGTTTATTTGCACGACTGTTTATGCATTCAACATTTGTTCTACTATTACATGGGACAAAGAGTGACTAAACAGAAGTTAAAAACTTAACCAATAGTGGTCTTTAAAATCAACTTTAAATAAGCTGACTTTTCTAAGACTTTGTAGCTGAAATCATGTTAAAATACACTTTTTATGTTGTTTTAACATATGGACAGTCCCAGATTACTCATTAGGCAAAGTAGGCAACTGCCTAAGGCAGTGCCTATGGGCCCGCAACTTTTACAGGCCCCATGAGACCGTGACGAAATAATGTTTTACTTACCTAGCCTTGTCTAATGTCAAGTTGTTAAATATGTAAATATACAGCCTTCAGTGAATGTTTTCTTTAATTCTTAATCTAATAATTATAATGTCGTTTTGGCATTACGGTATTATAATGACATTTTATACCTATAAAAGGACACTGTTGTAATATATGTCGAAAACGTGTCTGAATGTTTATCTCTATGCGCATGCCCACTGACAGACCGCTACACCCGGCACTAGCAAAAGTTATCTGACAGTTGTAAAATAAACGTCTTAGAAACAGCACGCTTGTGTTCTTGACTTGATTGTCTATAATTGCCTTATCACATTTGTGATACTACTATGACTAAGTACATGTGTACGAACAAACATATAAATTATAATTAGTTAAAACAACATAATATAACAACTGTCACATGTTTAACATAATACATAACAGTTATGTATTGCCAGCCTTGGAACTTATAAGCTAATTAAAACGAGTGAAATCCACTGGGAACTTGCGTTCTAGTAGGCACTAGGCCGACTAGGGGCGTGGGCCCCAAAAGTGTCCCAGCCTATGGGCCTCCATGGTGCTAATCTGGCACTGCATATGGAGTATCCTGTTTTGTATTGACGAGTGAGGTGGCGCCCACCCGCAAAATTTAGACTCCGCTCCTTAATTTAGGCTCCGCCCGCTGGTTGGCAAAACGTGGTGGCAATCACTACTTTTTGATGGTGACGAGAGATTCTCCAGGTGAGATTTCACTATTCCTCAATTCCACCTCGAAACACTAACCGTCGAACCCTAGTTCTTCTTGGATGCTCTGAGCTTTTTATGTAGTACGTACAGCCCAGCGACCCGGAGGGTCAATAGCTGGGAGTTGAATTATTACAACTACGTCGAACCCACACAGACGCTCGATTGGTCATTGTCGGCTCGGGTACTACTTACATGTACCCCGGGTACTCTTAAGTATACTTACATGTACCCCGGGTACGGTAAATATACTAAAACGTACCCGGGAAATTTAACGCCAAATCGGTCGTTGTCGGCTATTTTTTTTTTATTTATTATATTCACATTTATGACAATTTCTGTAAAATGGCCCCTATATTATCGAAACTCATACTCAAAATGCATGTTGATGCATTTTTTTTTTAAGAGAAATTTGTTTAAGATAATCGGTAGCGCGTTTTACGACATCGGATTTTGGGCGGGAATATAACTCGGGTACAGTCTTAAATCGACCAGGTACGATAAAGTATATTTACCGTGTCCGGGGTACATGTAAGTATACTTAAGAGTACACGGGGTACATGTAAGTAGTACCCGAGCCGACAATGACCAATCGAGCCACACAGACACCATGTTGAAGGCCAACATGTTGAATAAATAAATTAAATCGGTCTTCACAGAAACGTCACTTAGCTTCCGATTACTAGCCCAAAGTACAAAATACAGCACTAAATCACCGACCTTTGACCGCCTTAACAATTTATGTGGAACGAGTCGATTAACTACTACGGCTCGATTGGTCATTGTCGGCTCGGGTACTGCTTAAATGTACCCCGGGTACTCTAAATTAAGTTTACTTAAATGTACCCCGGTTACGCTAAATAGACTAAAAACGTACCCGGTCAATTAAGACTGTTCCAGAGTTTTATTCCCGCCCAAAATCTGATGTTGTAAATATATATATATATATATAAATNTAAAATTCACGCAAGTCCATTTCAGTTTTCTGTGCGAATTATTTTTGCTTATTAAACTCTAACACAACGTTTTCAAATGTTCGTAAAATATTCGGAACAACAAGATATATGCGGCGGCCGACGGCCGCCACGACAACAACAAAAATATCTGACCACTATGTCCGGTGGTCTGGGCGTCTCTCTTTTAACATGTTTTAGGGCGGGTATTATATAGGCCGAGCTATGTATCTGTTTAGAAAGTATAATTCGTGCAGGACATGTGGTAGCGTTATAAGGCATGTGTTTGTTAGTTCGTTACTTAGTCTCTAATTATGAGATAATGTAAAATCGATGCTTAAAAAAATGCGCTCACATCACAAACGAGACCAGTCTGCATATATACGCGTCCACTGGTCGGACCACCAACTACTTCCGGAACCCCTCAGCGGCCCTTGACGTCATAACCTTGAGAACCGACGACTTCATCGGAAGCAGTTTCTCCTTCTCAACTGTCGACTCGAACATCGCATAGTCGCGTTTGCTGCTGCTCAACGCGAACAAGCGGATTACGTCATAGCACGTTATAGTCTTCATATATTTTGACAAGAGCATTTTTTTTTTAACAAAATGAATTGCGCGAGACTCTGTTTGGCGTATGCCTTTGATACAAGCGGACGGGCTTGTTTGGTATATTAAAATAAAACACATGGTTGTTTTGACATTATTTATGAAACAAATAACACAACATATATTTTGATTTGTGTATCGATATATATTTTGCTTCCTATCAATGATGCGCCTCAATGAACCGATGAAAAATATGTTTTGATCAAAGATAGATATATAGATAGATTTATTTCATGCTTTTAAACCCCGCAACAAAAATAAATGATATACAAATTATCGCCTCTTGTTTGTTCTAAATCTCCTAAATGTTAATACGTCCTTATATTTGTCCAATACAATGCAATATTTGCTTTCCATTTATTGTTACGTCTTTATTTAATTTTGGGTGTTACATAACGGACCGGAATCATTAATCAGCTAGTCATGTATCCGAATTGTCAATAAAGATCCTGTTTGTAAATTTATTCCAAACGGAATACCCGAACGTAAATAAAACACACGCACAAAACAAAACCAAAGTACACATTATGCAGTTTAATAACATTTTGTGGCGCATTTCATAACAATTTCGTAACAATAACAAACAAAACAACAACAAAAAACAACAGAAAAGAAAGTTAAGTCTTTTGTTACATCCGGGCCCCATGAACGAGAAGAGGAATAAAGACCACCTCCTCACATCAGCTTAATCGGTCGGGGCGCCTAGGCGCCACCTCGCGCACTTATAGCACGTTCTTCTCCAGCTCTCCGACGCTGTTGCAGTCGCTGTCTTCAATGGAGGCGCTTTCAGTCTCTGGTCAGTTCATGTTCGCGGCGCACGTATCGTTGAAACTGGCTACGAAGCACCTATTTAGCTCGCTGACGTCGGATCCGCTATCGCTAAGTCGATCTTCATCTGAGTCACAACACGTGACGCACTTCCGGTCTCGCTGCATTCCCAAAGCCACAGACTCCGTCTTCTTGCAGTCGTCACGTAACGTCACGAGCAGTTCCTTTATCAACGCCTCGTCTGTATCAGCGTCACGCACAGCATTCCGTCGAGAAGTCGACCGCCCGCCGTAGAAGTCTATGTCACTGAAAAAGCGACTCATTATGTCCACTTTTCCACTAACATCGGCAGGTTTACCGCCAGTTAAATGGCAGTAGTTCAATGTGCTTGGCTCTCTGTCCCGGTCCACACGTCTAGCAGACGACTTCTCTTCGTGTGTCAGACGATAAAGTATCCTCTGCGCCCTTGACATGTTCGCCAGTCTGCATGTGTGCCAGTCGACTGGTCGGATCACCAACAATTTCCGGAACCCCTCGGCGCCCCATGACGTAATAACCTTGAGAATCGACGACTTCATCGGAAGCAGTTTCTCCTTCTCACTGGTCGACTCAAACATCGCATAGTCACGTTTGCTGCTGTCCGACGTCAACAAGCGGATGACGTCATAACACGAAGTTGTCTTTGTGACGTCACAGGGAACGACAATACCAAACACTATCACGTATATAGTAGTCATTGTTGTCTCAGTACACGGCATCTGAACAATATACATAGATTTTTATTGATAAAGTTATCCTATAAGTTCCAAAATTGTATTTACTGAACAAAAAAATTAATAAACATTAGAAGTAAACAATTATCTTATTGTTTAGTCATATACGCGTTGAATCTTCAAGCTCAACTATTACACTTTTTTCAGGTTTAGTACAGTCCATGTCGCTTTTAAATTATAAATAAGGCATCGTATCAGAGAAGGTAATGTTCAAGATGTGTTCATTTTTGTATAAAGTACTGTTGTAACAAGCAGTATGTCTTCATACTTACATGAAAAGATAGTGTGCAAATCGTTCAATATCGACTGTATCTCGGTGGCAATACTTGTTGTCTTTATGGGTGTCCTTGTTATGATTAGAACTTGAAGTACTTATGGTCGTTTTATTTACTAAGATCCTCATTAAAGCATGCACGTGTGTTAGCAGACACGTGTTAATTGGCACGTTTGAGCAGCTAGTCGACACGAGCACCTCTTTCAAAGGCAAAATTAATTGACGCGAGTTACTGTTTGGTTTTTGCGTTTGACACAAGTGTGAAAAAGCAGACGAGTTAGTGTGATTTAATTTAATAATTAAAATTGCTGTTTTGTTTTTAGATAAAGAATGACTGTAATCAATACTCGGGTTTAATGCCTCATTAGAGCAAATTATTTCATTGAATAAGTGATAATCGCTTTAATATAAGGTGACATTGCTATTACAAGTCAGAATGTTATTATCTTTTCATTTCTCCCACAAGATGAGAACTATCAATTAACAGGACTAAAAAGATCGAATTAACTGCATGATATTTAAACAATTATCAATGATAAATCAGTAATCATTTATCAAAATTCACATAATGATTAATGATTAATGCTTAATGATTAATGATTAATGATTAATGATTAATGATTAATGATTAATGATTAATGATTAATGATCAATGATTAACGATTAACGATTAATGATTAACGATTAACGATTAACGATTAACAATTAAAGATTTACGATTCACGGTTTATGCTGATATGTCCATTTGTGTGTGTGTGTCAGGAACGGCCACGTAGGTGTTTCAATAAAGANTCACGTATATAGTAGTCATTGTTGTCTCAGTACACGGCATCTGAAAAAATATACATAGATTGTTATTGATAAAGTTATGCTATAAGTTCCAAAATTGTATTTACTGAACAAAAATATTAATAAACATTAGACGTAAACAATTATCTTATTGTAGTCATATACGCGTTAAGGTAATGTTCAAGATGTGTTCATTTTTGTATAAAGTACTGTTGTAACATTAGTATGTATTCATACTTACATGAAAAGATAGTGTGCAAATCGTTCAATATCGACTTTATCTCGGTGGCAATACTTGTTGTCTTTATGGGTGTCCTTGTTATTATTAGAACTTGAAGTACTTATGGTCCTTTTATTTACTAAGATCCTCATTAAAGCAGTTAGCAGACACGTGTTAATTGGTACGTTTGAGCAGCTAGTTCACACGAGCACCTCTTTCAAAGGCAAAATTAATTGACGCGAGTAACTGTTTGGTTTTTGCGTTTGACACAATTGTAAAAAGGCAGACGAGTTTGTGTGGTATAATTGAATAATTAAAATTGCTGTTTTGTTTGAAGATAAACGAATGACTTTGATAAATACTCGGGTTAAATGCCTCATTTGAGCAAATCATTTCAATGAATAAGTGATAATCGCTTTAATAAAAGGTGACATTGCTATTACAAGTCAGAATGTTATTATCTTTTCATTACTGCCACAAGATGAGAACTATTAATTAACAAGACTAAAAAGATCGAATCAACTGCCTGATATTTAAACAATTATAAATAATAAATCAGTAATCATTAATATAATTAACATAATGATTAATGATTAATGATTAATTAATCATTTTCGATTTACGATTTACGATTTATGTCGATATGTCCATTTGTGTGTGTCAGGAACGGCCACTTAGGTGTTTCAATAAAGATGACCTTAAACAAGCATATTAAATAATACAAATTTCAATCATTTCAGTGATTTCCACACTACAGTATTGGTAAAATCACAATAAGAATTTCCAACAAAAGCCAGCGCAAAGCAAAGCAAAGCTATCATCGCATAGTCTGTCAAACGCACCATCTAATTCGTTCTATTCACTTCAATGATAACTACGCCAGTGTCCATGGTTTGCACAAGACTTACCCGATTCATTAAGGACGTTTTAAGCAGTTAACTTAACAGCACTGTGACAGAGTTCACACACAGTCAACAAAGTCTACATTTATTGTTGAACCATTTAGATATAATGATATGATGATTAACGATACGAAAAGTAATGTTGTTCACTTCAGACCCAATAGTATCCAACAATGTGATAGTGTTTTCAAATGTGGTGAATCAGTGGTGTCAACCGTGGATAGATATACCTACCTGGGTGTTTATTGCAAGACCATTTGGACTTCAATATTAGAGCCAATGTGGTTGCACAGAGTGCTAGTCGGGCGTTGGGGCTCCTTATTGCTAAATGTAAAACTGCAGGAGGGTTTACATACGATGACCATGTTTATATCAAGTTGTAAGCTAGTTTAGTTTGGCCCGTGATAGTGTATGGCTCAGCAATATGGGGAACAAAATCCTATTCATGTATTAACGCAGTACATAATCGGGCGATGAGGTTTTTTTCTAGGGGTTGATAGATATACTCCCAATGCAGCTGTAGCAGGCGAAATGGGTTGGGTTCCTACTATTGCGCGACAGTGGAAAAGTATATGCAGTCATTGGTGTCGATTGTCCACAATGCAAGAATGCAGACTTAACAAACGAATTGCACTCTGGGCTCTATCCAATGGTAAAGGTAACTGTAAAAACTGGTGCTATTTAATTAAAACTAAGCTTACTTTTTTAAACTTTGAAGAGTTTTGTGATTTGGGTAGCTTGAATACTAATTATGCGTTACCTGTAATTGTAAGAGACAATATTTTTTAACAGTATGTAGTAGACTGGCATGCAACTATTAATCGTGATCGAAGTGGTCGAGGTAATAGACGTAATACACTAAGGAAATAGTGTTTGTTTAAAAACGTCTATGGTTCTGAAACTTATTGTAAAATGATCCTGCCTTTAAATCATCGTGCAGCATTTAGTAAATTCAGGTGTGGTGAAGCACCACTTAGGATCGAAACCGGGCGTTATGAAAATTTAGATGTCAATTTTCGCAAATGTTCATTCTGTGACTCGATTGAAGATGAGTCTCTGTTTAGTTTCAGTGTTCTGTGTACAGCCATATTACACATGTTCTTACCCAGAAAGTCTGTATAGTTAATCCAAAGGTTGAAAAAATGTCATTGTTAGAGAAGACTATTTTGGTGTTCTTCGACCCACTTTTGATAAGAATAACTGCCAAATCCTGTTTTGACATTCTTAACTAACGCTCATTTTATCTATGTAAATAACTAAATAGAGGATTTTTAACAACCTGGACAACAGGTATTTTATTCACCTGTTTGTAACTATTTATTTTAATCTTTGAGTAATGGTACTCATCATGGTTGTAGATATGATTAGTTGGTTTTATAGTTGTATAGTTAACTGTTGCTCTTCATTTCCTACCAATATAAACTGGAAAACTATGATGTATCAATAGCTGACTTGTGTCTTTACACTTTCGTCTTCAACTTCAAATTCTTAATTTATCCAGTGTTGCCTTTAGTACCACTGTAGTCAAGTAGTCTTATTTAGGCCAATATTCTCTTTTTGACAGACATCATTTCGTTTTCCAATTTTCCAACCCTGTGTGTACAATGATTATAAATGGTTAGTTTATTTGATTGTACAGACAATTTGTTGATATGCATGTATTTCGAAGTCCCTTTATAAGGCTTTTGTATAGTGGTCTTATGCAATGTATCAATTTTACGAATCTTAAAAGACATGTTTACAGTACATTGTAGATGCTGGAACAACAATAGTGCTCTAAACTTGCTTCTTAGCGCATTTGAATGTTAATGAAGGAAAGGTGACTCTTCAGGGCTTAAAAAGTAGATATTTTAACGATAGGGTCTGAAGAGTTACTTCTCTTCAATCTGATATAGAGCAATTGTCTACAGTCTGATTTGATTGTTAGTTTATAATAGGTTAGAAGTTTATATTATCACCACTAATCATCTTATCATGGTATGTCATGATGGTTGAATGTTTTCTCTAGTTGGTTAACTGTTTGTGCAATAATGTCACAAGGCACAATGTTGGATTATATTCGGCAACAAATTTGTATGACAATGGGTAAGATTGGTGGTGGCAGTATGGCTTTTTACATGTATATTGATTGTCATGTAAAGTACATTGATACACAGTCTCTTATACATTGTAATTCATTTTATGAGTGGCCAATGTTTTATCTTATTGTTTTATATATGCAAAATTGTGATAATTGTAAATATTGGATGAGACTATAATAAATAATAAACTAAAACTAAAACACAGTGACTGATAAAAACTACCAGTGAAACTGTGACAAATTGTCTCTCCGTATATTTACAAATCGGTTACTGGTCCTTAAACTGCCTGTGTACTCTTCTCCCACCTACGGCCAGATTTATCGCCAACAACAGTGTCCGCTATCACTCCCGCTAAAATCCGTCCATCCATAGAGTCAGTACCAGCGCCAAGAACAGTCTCCGCCAGCACTTCGCTTTATTGGC
Organism: Dreissena rostriformis; assembly: GCA_007657795.1. Taxonomy (NCBI): domain Eukaryota; kingdom Metazoa; phylum Mollusca; class Bivalvia; order Myida; family Dreissenidae; genus Dreissena; species Dreissena rostriformis. Next base: position 20,204 of record VMBQ01009065.1, read on the forward strand.
CAAAAAAAATAAAAAAATCGACGTCATTTGTCTTAAACAACGTTAAAAAAGGTATTTCTTTGATGCCTAATTAAATCTTAGTTTGTTTGAGGGCGGTGTCTATTTCGAAGTAAGATATGGGGTCTTTCCGCCACCAAAGCTGTATTATGTGACGCCTGTCCTGTATGGTGACTCGCAACGAAACGACATGTGCCAGGAGTGGGAATTGAACCACTTCCCAAATCTGGGATATTATCAAGTTTGGTGACCAATATCGGCTGATTTCAATACAATTCTGAAAAGAGAAGTAAATGGAGTGGACTACACTATGGATAGGCCTTCCATGCCTTTAACACAGTTGCCGATTGTCAAAATGAGTCATGCATGTTCATTTGTCTCAGATATCCTTGAGACAAGCGTCCTGCGCGGGGACGGACTCACAGAGAGCATGAAGTGGTTCGCGCACCAGCTGGAACTCACTTCCGACTACTCGCACTGGGACTTCTCCACTAAGAACACACCGAAAACCAGCGCACACGCAAAGGACGCTAAGCATGGCGTCACTTATGGCGTTAGTCTCTGTAAAAGAAATAATCCATTGGCATTGCCGATATTCTCAACATATGGACATGTCGTCTTTTGACGTCTACTGACCGATACATGCTCACCGGTGCACAATAAGGGTGACACAAATGGTTACGTCACAAATACGGCATCTGTGGTCACTACGAAGTTCGACACGTGACTGCTGCAACCGAGCCCACTCTTCCTTCCGGTGTTTCTTTATATGACAAAGCATTCCCCCGGAATGATTAATTCTGATAGATTTTGGGTGACTGATAAATGTTGTGTGAATGTGATTGATTAAAGAGGCAGTTATTGGGTAATGGTGACTGTGATTCATTTTTTATATTTTGGTTTGATTTTGTTTAGAATAGAGATTAAATGATACACTATGAAGAGATAGTGTTGTATTTTGACACATAATTTGCTAAACAAGGCACTGGAGATTTGACTTTGAAAAACAATATTTATAAGGCCTTTTGACTGTTGCGACATCTTTTTATTTGAAATAATAGGAAGTTAGTCGATTTTGATAAATGCTAGTGGAATAACTGATAAACGAAAATAATTACCGACTTATTATAGTAGTGAAGATTGAAATACGTATTTATTTATAACAAAGGTATTACTTTATGAAATAAAATCAACCTTAATGTATAACGTCGTAATAAACATTATATATTTTCTGTAATTGTATGCTGAATATTTATGTAAATTCATTATGCAATCGTCCATTTAAATATTATAAATATTGTTATTATTAATATTTTCACAATTTGTTTTCATAAATGTTTATGTTTCTGAACACGTTTTTGTGTAGTCCTTTATCTTGTTTTATAAGATGCACATTGTTATTTAAGTTTCAAATCAAATACATCTCCGTGGTTGGTTTTAATCGACTGCACCTGGAATTATCGAACGTTTATAATAAGTAAACACATAATAATAAAGAATGCAGCAGTATATGCCGTCTCAGTGGATCTAAATGTATGATTAAACTAGCTTAATTTTCGCAGAATTTGCAGAAATTTAACTATAGACACTAATATACAATTGTCCGTTTGATGTCGGAAAATTAAATAAAATATATTATCTATACTCTGTATACAATAATAATTATTATAGTGTTCTTTATAACGTGTTTATTATTAAAATGTTCTGTTTTAAATGTATACGTCAATGAACATTTTGCAAGTCATTATTAACATTATTTTTATTTCTTATATAACACAACACCAGTTAATTTTGATTTGTACATTCGATATATTTTGCATCGTTATCAATGAATAGGCGACATTTACGCCTGGGCACGTATTCTCCAGCCCATTAGTATACGGGTCCTGTTTTAATGAAGCTCAATAATCATCAATCACAAATTATAATTACCAGACTTCTTGTTTTCTTTTTGTACCTCTTGACATTTTACAATACAATGCAATATGTGTCACCATTTGCATTCTATGTTTTAATAATAGTTATTTAAGCACATTTAAACGATACAATAACAAGAGCAGAAAACAATTAAACAGCGATGTGTCAATAATGTTACATGACGTCACTTTCTGTGTAGCTGAGTCCCTCGTCACATCCGCGCTCCACGGACGAGTAAAGGAACCACGGCCAGACTGCCTCCTCGCATCCGGGCCGTTTGTCGAGGCGACAGGACGCCACATCTCGGTCCCATAACACGTTTTTCTCCAGCTCGCCGACGCTGCTGCAGTCGCTGTCGTCAACGAAGGCGCTCTCGGCCTCAGACCAGCCGAAGTCCGCGGTGCGCGTGTCATTGAAGCTGGCCACGAAACATGTATTAAGTTCACTGTCGTCAGATCCGCTCTCGCTGAATCCGCCTTCGTCCGAGTCCCAACAAGTTAAGCACATCCGGTCCCTCTGCAATCCTGAAGCGACGGATTCTGTCTCCATGCCGTCACCAGGTGTCCTCATCGGAAGTTCCTCCGTTAAATCCTGGTCGGCATCAGTGTAATGCGAGGCATTCGTGTACAAAGTGGACCGTTCACTGTAAAACTCTGTGTCACATATAAAGCGACTAAGGATGTCCAATTTTCCTTGATATTCTTCAGGTTTACCGGAAGTTGAGCGGCGCGATTTTCGTTCGCCTATTTCACTACCCTCCCGCGCGTGGAGTTCCGGAAACGGGCGTCTAGCAGACGACTTATCTCCGCGGATAATACGATGATGCCTTCTCTGCTCGCGTGACATGCTCGCAAGGCTGAACGTGTGCGCGTCCACTGTCCGGATTACCAATGACTTCCGGAAACCCTCAATCCCCCATGACGTCATGACTTTGATCACCGACGATTTCATCGGAAGGAGCTTTTCCTTCTCGCAGCTTGACTCGAACATCGCATAGTCACGTACGTTACTGCTCGACGTAAACAAGCGGATGACGTCATAGCACGTAGTGGTGTTTGTGACGTCACAGGGAACGACAATGTCAGAGATTGACACGTATATAGTAGTCATAGTTCTGTCAGAACACGGCATCTGAAAAAAATACACATCGATTTTTAGAAAAAAAATCTTAGCTTTCAATATGGTATATTTGAATATATTAATTACAAAATGAACAAAGCTCATAATGTATATCCATAATCCTTAAAGAGTCTTCAGGCTCAAAATCTTACACACTATAAATGTGTCGTGTTCTGAGAAAACTGGGCAAAATGCATGTGCGTAAAGTGTCGTCCCAGATTAGCCTGTGCAGTCCGCACAGGCTAATCCGGGACGACACTTTCCGCCTTAACTGGATTATCGCTAAGAAGAGACATCATTTAAACGAAAAATTCCATAAAAGCGGAAATTGTTGTCCCTGATTAGCCTGTGCGGACATCTGGGATGACAATTTACGCACAAGCATTATGCCCAGTTTTCTCAAAACACGACACACAAAAAAAAAAGTTAAGTGTTGGAATTATTGCTACGAATGTCGCCTTTCAAATGGAAAAGAAACACCATATAAATAAGGCATCTCAGAAGATTATTTAATAATTAAATCGCGTGACGTATTACATAATGCATAATTGAAATTTGATCATACTTTTTTAATGAGTCCGATATTGTGGCTTAGTCGATNACTCTCTCGAATCCTTCTACAGTGGTTGTAGCTATCTCGTAGCTATCTCGTACAGCATAAGGGGCTACATAAGCCTACCGGTAGATAGTAACCCATGTTGATACAGCCACGCCTTAAACTTGCCTTGAAGTCCTGTCTGGTCTATAGGCTTCAGGCCATCTTGGAGCTGGTTTTTGACTTAACTGATGTTGTTAGTGTCCTTCAGGCTGGCGTCATACCACTTCCCGAAGCACTTGACTGGACTGTCAATAATGGATGGTATGTCTTCCCCTTGCACCTGTAGAGTGAATCTTTTGGTGACCTTTCCCTTCTTGATGATCAGGCTTCTTGACTTCTTGGGTTTAAACTTCATTTGTGCCGATGTGACCGTGTCCTCCAATCATAAATACCAGTGACTTCCACACTTCAGTATTGGTAGAATCCAAAAAGTGTTTTCAACAAAAGCCAACGCAAATCTTAGCAAACGTATCATCGCATAGTCTTTCAAACGCACCATTTAAGTCCAATTCAATTCAATGATAATGACGTCAGTTCCCATAGTTTGTTAAAAACTTCCTCAGTTCATTAAGGACGTTTTCAACAGTTGAACATACCATGTTCAACAGCACTGTGACGGAGTTCACTCCCAGTGACTGATCAAAATTACCCGTGAAACTGTAGAAAATTGTCTCTCCGTTTATTAGGTGGTCATTAAATTCGTATTGGGTACCACATCTGTGTACCCCCTTCCTTTCTACGGTCAGAATTATTACCAACTTCGATGTCCGCTTTCACTTCGTACTCCTCTTATACATCCGGTCAGAACCAAGGCCAACAACAGCCTCCGCAATCACTACCGCTGCACTCCCTACCTACACCCGGTCAGTACCAGCGCCAACACGAGTGTCCACTGTCTCTTCAATTGAACTTATTTGGCCAAAAGCAACTCGTTTTTGGTATGATGACTGGGAATTACTTCATGCATGCGGGCTAACATCTCCGTGATGTAATGCATAGTCATCAGAATACATAACCGTCGTCATTGGCCCCAAAACAACGATAAATAAAAAATAATGTCGTTAATGACTAATGAAATTTGTGTACGGTATGTATTTCGACGTGTATTAGGTCTTTCCGTGCCAAAGACTGTATTATGTGACAACTCGGAAAGTGTTCCAGAAATCAATTTCTTATACAATTGTAAGACTCACGAAACTGTATACGAAATTTTGAATTAAAGCTTTCATTTCTAGCTACGTATTAAGTTTTCCTTGAAAAACATGTATATTCAATTTCGATTAAGTCTTGTGCCGAGGGTGTGTGTGTGGATGGGGGTGTAATATGGAGTACCCGAAGATAACCCGCCTGTCCGGTACGGTTACTGCCAACCAAACTTACATGCATCAGGAGAACGACAAAAAAAACCTCCCCCAAATCTTGGATATTATACACTGTGGTTACCATTATCAGCTTAGTACAATACAAAAGACAGGTACTATTGGAATACCCTATGGATAGACCTGACATGCCTTTAACAAAGTTGCCGGGTGTCGGACTCACAGAGGGCATTGAGTGGTTGTCGACACAGCTGGAACCCACTTCCGGTCACCCGCCCTGGGAACTCTCCACTAAGAACACGCCGCAAATCAACGTACACGCAAATGACGCTAAGCATGACGTCACTTATAAAGAATTAACCGATCGCCGCCATGCCAAACTTATGGACAGATCGTCTCTTCCCGGAAACAAATTGAAACATGCTCACCGGTGCACAATAAGAGTGACACAAATGGTGACGTCAGAAAAGACGGAATCTGTGGTAACAATGAAATCTCCCAAACACGTCACAAGCAACCGAGCTTATACCGCCTTTCGGTGTTTCTTCATCCGACAAAGCACCTCCCCCGGACATCAACGATGACCACAATGATTGTGATGGAATTTGGGTGATGCTGATTATTTCTTTTTTTCTTTTTTCGTGTTATTGTGTTTCTGTAGACATTTAGTGAAAATTAGAAAGAGATTGTGTTGTATTGTGACTTATCATTTGCTTAACAAGGATGGAGATTTGACTTTGAAAAACAATATTGATTTGGTCTATTGACTGTTGCGACCTCTTTTTGTATTTGAAATAATAGAAAATTAGTGGATTTGGATTAATGCTATTTTTAGAGTATAGCAGCTTACCTTAATCTATAAAGTTCAATTAATACATGTTTTTTCAACTATCTGCTAAATATTAATTGACATTCGCTACACAATCGAAAATCATAAATATAATCGATATTGTTACTATTAATATTTTCAAAGTTTGTTTTTATCAATATTTATGTTTCTTAATACTTTATTATGTAGGCCTTTGGTGTTGTTTTCTTTTTCAATTAATGCACATTTTTATACACGTTTCAAATCAAATACACCTGCGTGGTTGATTTTAATCCAGTGCACCGGGAATTATCGAATGTTTATCATAATATACACAGAATTATAAAGAATGCTGATGAATATACGGTATCAGTATAACTTAATGTTCGGTTTTATAAACTTTATAAATATTCATTCTCGCAGATTAAAGTATAGACAACGAATATACAATTATCCGTTTGATGTCAGAACCTTTAAATATATTTTCTACACTATACCGGTAGTATATTAACATACTGATTGTAATTTTCTATATAACGTTTCTAACATTAAATGCTCTGTTCAAAAGGTATACGTCGATGAACATTTTGCAAGTCATTATAAACATTATTATTATTTCTTATATAACACAACACTTGTCTATTTTGATGTGTACATTTGATATATGTATTTTGCATCGCTATCAATGAAAAGGCGACATTTATGACCGGGCCCGTATTCACCAACCCATTCTAATCATAAGAACACATGTATGGAGAATAGACTTAAAACGAATAAAATGCGTTGAGCGTTTGAATATATACAGGCGTTTGTAATAAATAAAATTTCACGTAATTAAAAAAAAATGTTTAGTTACTTAGTTATAGGTATTGCATTTCAGGTCCTACTGAACTGTATGGTACCATAAGAACAAAACAGCCTCAATAATAGTATTTATTGTAGGACTTCATTCTAAGAATTGGTTGTTGACTATGGGCCCTGTGTTAATCAAGATCCTCAATCACAAATTTTAATTACCAGCCGCCTTGCTTTCTTGTCATACATTTGTACCTCTTGACATGGTACAACTTACTACAATTCAACACAAGATTTATTATTTATTGTTTTGATGTATTTTTTTATCTAAAATTACCAACCAGTATCATGGCTTCGTAGTATCATGTGCTGCCGCCTTATGTCGATCAATATTAAACCCCTTTTCTATATACTTTCTTTACAAAATTCCAGTCTGCAAAACAACAACAACATAGACAATCCTTCGCATTCTATGTTTTAATTATATTTATAATAATTATTTAAGCACAGTTAAACAATTCAATAACGAGAAAGTAACAAGCAAACAGCGATGTGTCAATAATGTTACATGACGTCTCTTCCTGTGGAGTTGAGTCCCTCGTCACATTCTGGTTCCACGGACGAGTACAGGAACCACGGCCAGACTGCCTCCTCGCATCCGGGCCGTCGGTCGAGGCGACCGGACGCCACCTCGCGCTCCCATATCACGTTCTTCTCCAGCTCACCGACGCTGCTGCAGTCGCTGTCGTCAACGAAGGCGCTCTCGGCCTCTGACCAGCCGAAGTCAGCAGTGCGCATGTCATTGAAGCTGGCCACGAAACATTTGTTAAGTTCACTGACGTCAGATCCGCTCTCGCTGAATCCGCCTTTATCCGAGTCCCAACAAGTTAAGCACATCCGGTCCCTCTGCAATCCTGACGAGACAGATTCTGTCTCCATGCCGTCACCAGGTGTCCTCACCGGAAGTTCCTTTCTCAAATCCTTGTCGGCATCAGTGAAATGCGAGACGTTCACGTACAAAGCGGACCGTTCATTGTAATACTCCGTGTCTCGAATAAAGCGACTCAGAATGTCCAATTTCCCTCGATATTCTTCAGGTTTACCCGCAGTTGAGCGGCGAGATTTCCGTTTGCCTAGAGCATTGCCCTCTCGCACGTGAAGTTCCGGAAACGGGCGTCTAGCAGACGACTTATCTTCGCGGATAATTCGATGCTGCCTACTCTTCTCACGCGTCATGCTCGACAGGCTGAACGTGTGCGCGTCCACTGGCCGGTTTACCAATGACTTCCGGAAACCCTCAATCCCCCATGACGTCACGACTTTGATCACGGACGACTTCATCGGAAGCAGCTTTTCTTTCTCGCTGGTTGACTCGAACATTGCATAGTCACGTACGTTACTGCTCGACGTAAACAAGCGGATGACGTCATAGCACGTAGTGGTCTTTTTGACGTCACAGGGAACGACAATACCAGAGATTGTCACGTATATGGTAGTCATATTTCTGTCAGAAAACGGCATCTGAAAAAAATATACATCGATTTTTAGACAAAAATTCTAAGCTTTGAATATGGTATATTTGGATATATTAATTACAAAATAAACAAAGCTCATAATGTATATTCATAATCCTTAAAGAGTCTTCGGGCTCAAATTCCACACACTATAAATAAACAAATAGTTAAGTGTTGGTATTATTGCAACACATGTCGCCATTCAAATGGAAAAGAAACACCATTATAAATAAGGCATATCTCGTAGCTATGTAGCTATCTCGTACAGCATAAGGGGCCACAAAAGCCTACCGATAGATAGTAACCCATGTTGATACAGACACGCCTTAAACTTGCCTGGAAGTCCTAAATACCAGTGATTTCCACACTTCAGTATTGGTAGAATCCAAAAAGTGTTTTCAACAAAAGCCAACGCAAATCTTAGCAAAAGTATCATCGCATAGTCTTTCAAACGCACCATTTAATTCGTCCGATTCAATTCAATGATAATGACGTCAGTGCCCATAGTTTTTTCAAAACTTCCCCAGTTCATTGAGAACATTTTTAACAGTTGAACATACCATGTTCAACAGCACTGTGACGGAGTTCACTCCCAGTGACTGATCAAAATTACCCGTGAAACTGCAGAAAATTGTCTCTCCGTTTATTCACTTAGGTGGTCCTTAAATTCGTATTGGGTACCACATCTGTGTACCCCCTTCCTTTCTACGGTCAGAATTATTACCAACTTCGGTGTCCGCTTTCACTTCGTACTCCTCTTATACATCCGGTCAGAACCAAGGCCAACAACAGCCTCCGCAATCACTACCGCTGTACTCCCTACCTACACCCGGTCAGTACCAGCGCCAACACGAGTGTCCACTGTCACTTCCATTGAACTTATTTGGCCAAAAGCAACTCGTTTTTGGTATGATGACTGGGAATTACTTCATGCATGCGGGCAAACATCTCCGTGATGTAATGCATAGTCATCAGAATACATAACCGTCGTCATTGGCCCCAAAACAACGATAAATACAAAATAATGTCGTTAATGACTAATGAAATTCGTGTACGGTATGTATTTCGAAGTGTATTGGGTCTTTCCGTGCCAAAGACTGTATTATGTGACAACTCGGAAAGTGTTCCAGAAATCAATTTCTTATACAATTGTAAGACTCGCGAAACTGTATACGAAATTTTGAATTAAAGCTTACATTTCTAGCTAAGTCTTGTGCCGAGGGTATGTGTGTGGATGGGGGTGTAATATGGAGTACCCGAAGATAACCCGCCTGTCCGGTACGGTAACTGCCAACCAAACTCACATGCATCAGGAGAACGACAAAAAAAACTCCCCCAAATCTTGGATATTATTCACTGTGGTTACCACTATCAGCTTAGTACAATACAAAAGACAGGTACTATTGGAATACCCTATGGATAGACCTGACATGCCTTAAACAAAGTTGCCGGGTGTCGGACTCACAGAGGGCATTGAGTGGTTGTCGACACAGCTGGAACCCACTTCCGGTCACCCGCCCTGGGAACTATCCACTAAGAACACGCCGCAAATTAACGCACACGCAAATGACGCTAAGCATGACGTCACTTATAAAGAATTAACCCATCGCCGCCATGCCCAACTTATGGACAGATCGTCTCTTACCGGAAACAAACTGAAACGTGCTCAGCGGTGCACAATAAGAGTGACAAAAATGGTGACGTCAGAACAGACGGAATCTGTGGTAACAATGAAATCTCCCAAACACGTCACAAGCAACCGATCTTATACCGCCTTCCGGTGTTTCTTCATCCGACAAAGCACCTCCCCCGGACATCAACGATGACCACAATGATTGTGATGGAATTTGGGTGATGCTGATTATTTCTTTTTTTTCTTTTTTCGTGTTATTGTGTTTCTGTAGACATTTAGAGAAAATTAGAAGAGAGATTGTGTTGTATTGTGACATATCATTTGCTAAACAAGGATGGAGATTTGACTTTGAAAAACAATATTAATTTGGTCTATTGACTGTTTGTATTTTCTTTTACTCTTTTACTCTTTTTGTATTTGAAATTATAGAAAATTAGTGGATTTTGATTAATGCTATTTTTAGAGTATAGCAGCTTACCTTAATCTATAAAGTTCAATTAATACATGTTTTTTCAACTATCTGCTAAATATTAATTGACATTCGCTAGACAATCGAAAAACATAAATATAATCGATATTGTTACTATTAATATTTTCAAAGTTTGTTTTCATCAATATTTATGTTTCTGAACACTTTATTATGTAGGCCTTTGGTGTTGTTTTCTTTTTCAATTAATGCACATTTTTATACACGTTTCAAATCCAATACACCTGTGTGGTTGATTATAATCCAGTGCACCGGGAATTATCGAATGTTTATCATAATATACACAGAATTATAAAGAATGCTGATGAATATACGGTATCAGTATAACTTAATGTTTGGTTTTATAAACTTTATAAATCTTCATTATCGCAGATTAAATTATAGACAACAAATATACAATTATCCGTTTGATGTCAGAACCTTTAAATATATAATCTACACTATAGTATCTTAACATACTGATTGTAATTTTCTATATAACGTTTCTAACATTAAATGCTCTGTTCAAAAGGTATACGTCGATGAACATTTTGCAAGTCATTATAAACATTATTATTATTTCTTATATAACACAACACTTGTCTATTTTGATGTGTACATTTGATATATGTATTTTGCATCGCTATCAATGAAAAGGCGACATTTATGACCGGGCCCGTATTCACCAACCCATTCTAGTCATAAGTACACATGTATGGAGAATAGACTTAAAACCATGAAAATGCGTTGAGCGTTTGAATATATACAGGCGTTTGTAATAAATAAAATTTCACGTAATTAAAAAAAAATGTTTAGTTACTTAGTTATAGCTATTGCATTTCAGGTCCTACTGAACTGTATGGTACCATAATAACAAAACAACCTCAATAATAGTCTTTATTGTATGACTTCATTCTAAGAATTGGTTGGTGACTATGGGCCCTGTGTTAATCAAGATCCTCAATCACACATTTTAATTACCAGCCTCCTTGCTTTCTTGTCATACATTTGTACCTCTTGACATGGTACACCTTACTACAATACAACACAAGATTTATTATTTATTGTTTTGATGTAATTTTTTTATTTAAAATTACCAACCAGTATCATGGCTTCGTAGTATCATGTGCTGTCGCCTTATGTCGATCAATATTAAACCCCTTTTCTATATACTTTCTTTACGAAATTCCAGTCTGTAAAACAACAACAACATAGACAATCCTTCGCATTCTATGTTTTAATAATATTTATAATAATTATTTTAGCACAGTTAAACGATACAATAACGAGAAAGTAACAAGCAAACAGCGATGTGTCAATAATGTTACATGACGTCTCTTCCTGTGGAGTTGAGTCCCTCGTCACATTCTGGTTCCACGGACGAGTACAGGAACCACNATGTGTGCGCGTCCACTGGTCGGATCACCAATAATTTCCGGAACCCATCGGCGCCCCATGACGTCATAACCTTGAGCACCGGCGACGTCATCGGAAGCAGTTTCTCCTTCTCACTGGTCGACTCGAACATCGCATAGTCACGTTTGCTGCTGTCCGACGTCAACAAGCGGATGACGTCATAGCACGTGCTGGTCTTTGTGACGTCACAGGGCACGACAATGCCAAAGATTGTTACGTAAATAGTCGTCATTGTTGTTTCAGTACACGGCATCTAAAAAAAAATATGGATGAATATTGATAAAAGTTATGCTGCGGAACATAATATTAAAAGAACAAAAATGACTAAACATTAAAAGTAAACCATTTTCTGAATACCTACACATAGACGCGTTGAATCTTCAATCTCAATTCTTACAAACTTTGAAGTCAACAAATGGTCGTTGTATTAACTTAGGTTACAACAAAATATGTCGCTTAGATAAGGCATCTTATACGATAAGGTAATTTTTAAAAGAGAACATTATTTTATAACAATCAGCATGTATTTATACTTACTGAATCAGAGAGTGGTCAAATATTTCGATATCGGTTGTATCGTGGACGGAAGGTTTGTTTTTCCATATGAATGTTTTGTAATGATGTTGTAGTTGAAGTACTTGGTGCTGTTTTATTTACCAAGAGCCTCTTTAAAGCATGTAAGTTATACAAGAGACACGTGTTAATTGACACGTTTGAGCAGCTAATTGACACGAGAACCGCTTTCAAAGGAGAAATGGATTGACGAGAGTCACTGTTTGGTATTTGCATTTGATGCACGTGTGAAAAATGGGGTGTCACGTGTCATTATACTATAGTAAGTAACTTATTTGATAATACATTATATATATATAATGACAATTCAATGAAATTTCGACACAAAATAAGAAAAGAGAACAACAACGATTTCGAAAAGAAGAAACATAATAGTTTAAAGGCAGTAAGGACAAACTACTTCATTTCATTTACTATGGTACACATATATAATTATGATACAAAAGAAGATAAAAGAACAAAACAATAATACACATACTATCATGACTGCAAAGTGAAACATTAACTTCGTTCAAGCGAAGTTGAGAACATTATTAATTTCAATTAGTGGTATTTAAAATAGTATTTCGTACAATTAGGGCTTCCTTAACATATTTACATACACTACATATTTCAATTTTACATGTTGATGTTAATAAATTATGGAACTTGACAACAGATGGGTGCATGTAATAAAAACGTTTGATATATTTTTGTCGTAGTAAACGGTAACATGCACAGACACAAATAGAATGGAACTCATCCTCTATGTCCCGTTGATTACAACAAAGGCAATAACTTTTTTCTTCACGGGGAATATTGTTGCATGTGTATCTTCCGGTCTGAATTCTCATGGGATGGGCAGAAGCCCATAATTTTACAAAGTATAAACGTAGACTCTATGGCAATAAATCTAAGTACTGTTCATATTCAAAAGTAGTTTTAAACATTCTATACATATCTAAAATTGATATTCCGTTCATATTACCAAACCATTCTTGCTTAAAGGTGTCAATAATTCTGCATTTAAGTTCACATACAAAAGCATGGTTATTAGTTATATTCGCAGACTCAAAACAATAGGTAAATCCGTATTCGTTTAACAATTGTTTAACATTTGCAACCCAATTTTTGCATCCTTTATTACAATCATTTAATGCTTGAATTTACACAGTTTGTATAATAATATTATTACTGTTAATAATTTTTAACCAATACTTAACAATTCGTACATATCTATTTACATATAAAGGGTATCTGCCTAGCTTACCATAAACTGTAGCATTACATGTGCTTATTTTCACATTTAACAATCTTTTGCAACATTTTAAATGAATGCGTTCGATCTCTTTTGATTTATTAAAACCCCATATTTCAGAGGCATTGCAACAAATAGACCCAACAAAAATATCAAACAACTGACAAAATAATTTCGGCTTAAGATAATACTGCATACATTTATAAAGTTAAATATTCGTAGCCTTAAGAGTTTTTCCAACCAGGTGTTCTTGATTAAGGTTGAAACTACCAGTGTAATTAAAAACAGTGCCGAGATAATTAAAATTGTCGACGATTTCTATATTTTTGCCATTATATGTCCATTTTTCATCTTGTCGAATTTTACCCCTTGTGCGAAAAACCATTATTTTTGTTTTTGATGTGTTCACATTGAGCCCTCAGGAATTACAATACAGATACAGGTTATTTAAATGGTTCTGTAGTTCTTCTGGTTATTTACCTAACAGTGGACAACGACACACGGAAGAGCTGGGCAAGACGTCTATAATCGGCCCGCTGCCGACATAACTGCCCGTGAGCCGTGTGTTACTCCTACTTTATTCCTTCACTAAAAAATATAACGGAACCAGCTTCCCGTACTTTTATTTTCATTTAATTGATTACGAATCCAAAACTTATTTCGGATTGTATGTTTGTCATGCATAATTTGAAACATCATTATGAATAACATGAACAGCTCCGACCAGTCCTTTGATTCCGTAAAAGCGTGTTGGTCAGAATGGTTAGCATTCGATACAAACGTTTCCAAAAAAAACGTGGTTTAAAATAAATTTAGATCAATGCATGGAAGAAACGAACATGGAATGTATTGAATTTCGCTGTTATTTTCTTGTTATAAGCATTTGATTTAAGTTCTCATTGGGTTAAGCGAGTCGTTAACTAAATTGTGTTTTTTATGCCTCAAGTTGAAGCTCAAAATTAATAGTGTCATCAATCTAATATACAGTAAGGTTTCGGTTGCAAGTGATATTCTTATTCTACCCCAATTCAGTGCGTTATTATTACGTTTAATTATCATTATTTTTGATTCTCTGATTTGTGGCTTAATTTAATTTATCAACCGATTGTTTTCAGATATGAAAATTCGGCCCATGGGCCAATATGGGCCAATAGGATCATATCAGCCCGCCAGATACGATAAGATGCCCGTTCGCTTCGTCAAATTGATAGTATTTATAATAACGATATGTAATATTGCATGCTAAATGTTTTCAAACATGATTTATCCTTACTGAAATAATTTAATAACATTATTTGATTAATTTTTTGGACTCTTTAATTTATTGTTAATTTAATGCCATAATTTCATGTACTTCATTTGACATTTTAGTTCTGTTAAAAAAGTATTCTACCCATGTCGGAAATTTTTTAATTAAATTAGAAACCTTATACAATTTCGATGTCGCATTTTATAAAAGC
>VMBQ01009066.1:5755-34149 GCA_007657795.1 Dreissena rostriformis
AATATATATATATATAACACGGAGCAGGTTCTCGGCGGTCGGCCGAATAAGGCGTAAGCTCTAAGTCGTCTCGCCCACAACCTGCTCCCATAATAAAATGACCAAAACAGTATAGCACCATCAAACAAAGATACCAAAAATATAACATTATAATATAAATATAATACTGACTACGATACGTAGGCACCTTACATAAAACTGCACGGCACACCAAATTAACAAATTTTACATAAATCTCTCATATTACTGACAAAAATGTTCACCATGTTAAAAAAAAAAAAATACCCATAAGCCGTCTCCAATAATAAATCAGCATGAACTTGAATGTACCCTTTTAAAGGAAGCATAATTATTCCTTTGGAAGTTTGTGGACTCGTGGTAATGGTATCCCGACGTTACCCTTGTCTAAATCAGCATAAACTTGAATGCACCCTTTTAAAGGAAGCATAATTATTCCTTTGGGGGTTTGTGGACTCGTGGTTATGGTATAATTTGTTTTTGTTCTTGTTTTTACGTAGTACTTATAGTTTAAGTTTTAGATTTTTATTTTGTCAAAAAATGTCTTATAGCTATACACATAGGGTAGTTTAATAGTGTTTTGTTGATCTTTATAATCTAGGGTTACTGTGCATGTTTTTAAGTACGTAGTACTTAAAGTATAAGTATAATAGAGTACTTTTATAGTATAATTGAGTAGCTTTGATCTATTTCTTTTGAAACTGTGTTGCAAAATGTATTCGTATCTACGATACGTCAAATGTTCTTATGTAAAGCGCCTTTGAACGTGCACTCTTGTATGAAAATGGCGCTATATAAATCCGGTATAATAATTATAATATTAATAATGATTACCGTATGCACGTATCTATGAACATTGTGAGAAGCAAACCATTTACGCAATAATTATTCATATGCATTTTAACAAATTTACAATTATTACATTCAATACTATAGCTGATGTAGTTTCCGTACTGACATGCGTGGTAATATATTAACGATGAAAACGATTGATGGCAAATAACGCGAATATCGTGACTCTCCAACACGGTTCAACACATTTATCTACTGAGTTCATTTACTGGTAACGCACGCAATGTTCTTAAATTCACGCGGACGTATTTGCATAATTGCATTCGCCGTTAATTTCCAGTCAGAGCGACATACAATATCCACTAGATTACGTTAAACGATGTACAAATCCCCGCGGTCGTATATATCTGGCCGTATTCGTACGTGGAAATTGTCAGGAACGTTAATAGCATATAAATATCTGGAAAATAGCGAGATCGTATTGTTCTTAAACCTTGTTATTGTTGCCTTAAAATGGACATCTCCACACTCACGTCTGCAAGCAAGTTTTGTCAAAGGACATCCAAAGTGGGAAACATGTGAATCCTTTGTATGGACTAAGTTTCCGGCAACCAAAATCACAACCTCAAAGATATTTTTATTTCGTCACGTGACCTCACTGGCCCCACCTTATTCAGAGCCATTGAGTCACCATGTCCAATATTTGGACTAATTTAAAAGACATTAACACTGACGGTCCTATTTCACGCGAGTAATAAATAGGATGGACGAATAATCATCAACAATGAAATCACCAGATTGGCTCGATCTTTCTGATAACTCCAGATCGGACAATGCCGCGTGTCTTCACGGCTCAGTAGGCCAGATACGAAGTATGTGGTTATAATTGACCAGTTGCAAAAACATTGAACGGAGCCGCCTTTTTGTTTGTCACAGGTTAATTGTCGAAGGATTTCACGGAGATGTATGTGGTCTTGCAACCACATGACGTCATTTACTACTTTCATTTAAACTTATAATAATTATTAGTCAGTAAAATCACTGATAGCCGAGTAGCGACTTGTATATTGAAAAATGTCCGGTTTTGTTCTGGAAATAACTCAGATCAGTGTTTATATTGCAGTTGCATTTATGCGCTTTGTGGCCATCAACATGTCACACGTTTGCAGTCCTGCTTTTATTTGACACATTAAAAGCAGTTTTAACTCGGAAACAGACAAAGCTGCATACAAATGTGTTGAGATCATATTGCTAAACAGTGTCATGGATCTGTGTGAATGTATTGTAAATGCATTACAATGAATTTTTAAAAACTGATAAAACCAAATAGTGGCATTATTGCTGAAAACAGAAAACCGAAGCAAAACAACGGCTGTAGGATCATTATATAAACCTAATTATTAAAACAAAGCACTTCGATATATGTCAAACATTTGATTTTGCTTAAATAACTGCTTATATATTTTATGATCGTAAAAAGTAATTTAAAACATTGCATTTATTTTATTTTCTATCAAGTTACAGTTGTATTAGTGTTTATTATGTAACTGTGACCACAAGTAATTTCCTTAACCGGTGACAACGAGCGCAATGCGTGTCATGCCCATACAAGTTAGGGATTGAGCCAGAATTAAAAAAATGCCGGGGATTCTGAAAATGGGCAGGGTGACCTCTATCTCGAAACCTCGCGAGATTGTTTACTTTTTACATGGTAAGTAACATAATTGTGATTATTCATCGAAAAATCTTATCTTAAAGGATCTATTCAGCATATATTCAATGATGTATGTTCCTTACTAAAACAAATTCGATGCTAGTACCAAGTAATATTGTATTTAATTCTAGAAATTGGCCAATTGCCTGTTAAAAAACGTTGGTGTTTGTCAGTATTTATGATAACATTTACAATTTAAAGAGGAGCAAGAAAGGATTGGAATTATTTTAAAAGGGTGGGTCATAATATTGGAAGGGGAAACTATATTTAAAAATGGGGAGGGGTGGGGGCGCTTTTCAATCTGCTTTAACAAAACCCTACACGTTAAATAATGTCGGTTTGTCGATTATGTGTAAAGCAATCATACGTTATTCTTATTCAATTATTTGCCTTCTTCGCACGAAAGATGTGTTCAATCTAATTTCCATATACTGGCAGTTAAAAAAAGACATTTTGCAAGATTTAGAGGCTATCGTTGTTTCCTGTTTTATCTATTTAAATTGTTGCAGTGTAATGCAAAGTTAAATGTAATCTGTATGGCACGATGGGCGCTGATATGTCCTTTATTTTTGTCCTTATACAAGATCTAGAAAACAATCGACCACTGTACAGTAGTCGTGTCAATTGTTCTTTGCTTTTTCTTTCGTTGATTATGGTACCATTGCCTCTTTTCATTACATTAAGTTTATAGAAAGTTTTGTTATTTGTTTGCAAAACATTTTCGGGTTATCATACAATCTCTCAATAAAAGCATCCTCGAACTTGGTTATCAAAATTAAATTATTTTCATTCAACGTGTTGAAATACTTCAGTATAATATTAAATAAATGAAGATAAATAAACAGATGCTCAAAATGTCAGTTCCGACGGAATGTGAAGAGAGATCTTTTCTTATCAATAAAGTAACACGATTTTGATTAAAACACTTAGAAATACATCATGGGAATTATTTTTGAGCCATTATTAAAAAAGGAAAAAAAACACAAAAAATGTGCAAAGCTGATTATATTAAAATTATATCTACATGTAAAATAAGTTGTTGTTTATTGTAACATCAAAGGGCGAATATTTGGCATACATCAGAGTAAAGTAACTAGACTATTTGATAGTTGTGTTGGTTACTGTATTTTTAAGTTACGTAAATATAGATAGATTATTTTTTATATTTTTAGTGACAATTGCGTAACATTTGTTTAGGATAACGAAATATCTGACGAAATTTCTTAAATGCTGTATTGATGCCATATTAAGATTTCAAAAATAATGCAGGAATTAACGACTTCATTACAGGTTTGTAATTGTGATGTCTTGTCTTTCATTGACGCAAGAGAATATTGTCATACTGCGTGACGACTCCAAAATGCACTTAAACGATGTTATTACATCAGCATCCCGCAAATATTGGCCATGTGCTTTACTTCTGATTCCCTTTTATTACATTTTCTTTCGATATCAGTGTCACTCCTGAATTAAAATAGTGCCAATAAACTATTACCCTGCCGCTTTTCACCGCTTTTCACGGCGGAATGTTTCTCTAAAAGTATCATCGTGAATTCATATTCTCATTTTTTTAACTTTAAAAGACGAAAACATATGTGAAACGAATAATTATACTTTAAACATGAAACATTAGTAAGTTTATCCACTCAGAAGCATTAACAACATATCGTATATCCACCACCGCATCGATCGACTTAAATTATTCTTTCATTTGTCTCTATCTTGAATCAAGGGATACAATATAGAAAAGACATAAAATGGGCGCCGTTTGCTTTGGTCGAAAAAACTCGTTAATTTTCAAAGCAAATTAGTGTTTATAATACTCTATTATAAAGGGCTATGATAATGTATGTTAACGGTTAAGACATTCATGTAATTATATTTTGAAGTTTATTAATTATTTTGTTGATTTTGTTTTGAAACTTTTTGCATTAAAAGCTGTAATTTATAATGCTGCACTACTGTTTTGAAAACATTATTTTCATAAAATGCCTAAAGCTCCGATTACGTACAAAGTGTGTCTTACTTATGGTCCAGTACAGAGAATGAATCACGTTTTAGATATATCATCCAATATGAACTGGATTGTCTTTGTTGAATAAAAAAATATCACATTTAAATTGCATGATGGTGCGAACATGTAATAAGGCTTTTTAACAAAAGGGTGTTGGTTTTTATACGACCATTTTGAATGCGCCATATCTCAAATCCACTGATCCACCGTTCCTGCCATCCAATGTTTGCCATCCTAATGTGCGCGATCTGAATGCTTGATCACGCTTTAGTACCTTGTCATTAAAACACGATACGAGCCCAGTTAAACCAAAATACCGCGTCTGTTCTTGTATCACGATAACTCCGTTCCAGCACACGATAACATATGAGCTCAGAGAATCTGGGGTGTAATGCATGAGCTTGTGCGTACTGCACAGGCTCATCTAGAACGGCCCTTCCGCCTAAACTAGGTTTTCGTCACGAAGATTTTTTCTTTAAACCAGAATAATCAGCCATCAACAGGATGAATCACCTTTGTGCACAAATGAAAATCGACATTTCCTTTGATTATGTTACGTCTTGTACTGAAATGAAGAAGTAATTGTTTTTCATTCTCTGTCACTCAGACCTTTTCAAATGCGACCCCAGGCACTAGAATACAGAATGACATTTATCTGCATACTCATAAATAATAACAAAATCCAACATTTGAGTATTTCAATACATCTGAAAATTTCTATGATAATTATGGGTTAGGATACAAACTAGGTTTAACACTCTTAAACACACAATTTAACTATTTGTGTTTCTCACATATCTATATGAATTTCAAGCAAACACACCAATGCACATATCGCGATGCGTTCTATATTCTGCAAACCCAAATGAAAAACTTTTGCCTTCTGTTTCGCTTTACGAAGACCGTCCCAAGTAAATGTTTTTCCGATGACTTACATGCCACTACATATTATCGCCTACATATATCTGATGCTAACGGGTATACGATAAGTGTATGGACGCCTGGGATAGTTTTATTAAACCGAAGGCATGCATGCAGAATTTATAAATACTTTGCTTAATCGCAAATACGTTCTAAATTATACCATGTGCATATATATGAAAATACAACTAGAAAAGTTAAACAATATACAAGTATACATTTTCTTACTTTTTGTTAAATTGCAACGTTTCATTCTTGGTGCGTAATCCTTTATGTATTAGGAATATCGATGTTTCTGCCTGAACGGCATTAACAGTTTGTCGTTTATGCCCATTGTTAATAATGAATTATGTGTTAACGGCCTTGCTGGGATCTGTCATCAACTCTAATAACCAAGAAACGTAGACAAATATTACCACTGATATGGTGTCATCGTGATTGTTAAGCAATACAGATTATATAATAAATATGACTTGTCAGGAACTACGTCTGTTAAAATAATTCAACTTATCAGCTGTCCTTTTACTCGGATTATTTAGAAATAGCTTACACTTAAGTTCCATATGTGTGGGTGCCAATAAATCTGGTAATGAAGTTGTAAGAATACATGTGGTAATTTTAATGTATTCTTAGTAAATTGATAATAGGACACTTAATAAATCAAACAATGTCTCGGACCCATACATTCTGGTTGCCTGTAATGCAAATATAAATAAATATACGTGTGATCAATGACAATTTAGCTATTTATAACTTTATCAAAACTGAAGCTGAACTTCAATACAATATATTTAGCGCGGTTTTCTTCTTCATCATTCTAGTGTATTCTCGCACAATCGTATGACTTATATAACGAGGGACATTTATTTAGTGCAAAGAAGTAGTTTATTCTTTAATTTGTAGCAGACGTGTTTCTGTAAGAATATTATTACAATACTTTTTATTTGTTCGAACAAATTAACAGCAAAATACACTAAAAGTGGGCAACATAAATTTTCAGGAAATTTAATAAAGACAATTAATTCTCCACAAATACCCTCAGAAACCAACTGAGCACGCTCCGTTTATGACTGGAATTATTTTAGTGTCTTAACTGCTTAATTCTTATTTTCTTCAGCCAGCAAATTCACTCTTGCTATATTAAAAGCCATGTGGTGGTCAACAAATATCATTCAGGTATTTTATCAAATCAAAATGCTTTAATTTAAGAGCTTTTCATTTGAATATCTGTTTTTCTTTCACGGGAATATACACACACACATATAAATATATATGAAACGATCTTTTAAAAATACATATGTAACCTTTCTTCCAACGTTACTATGTGCGCGTATATTATAAGTCAACGCATTTATGACCTAACCAATTTACGAATACCTTTCTATATAATACGGTACAAACAGGCAAACATTAAAGAATATTTTGTTTAGGATAGCGCATGTGACACACCCTATTCCAACAGATGCTTAATATACTAGTAGTGTTCGGTGTAAATTGAATAAATGCTTCACCTTTGAAACCGTTGATGTTGTGCAACTCTCATAGACACTAAGTACCTAATACACTAATGAAAACATTATATGCATGTGCAATTATTAATTGTGACAATAAGGACTATCATATAATCGGAAGTAAAACAATGACAAATGTCCACAAAAACATTAAACAGAAAAAATAAGGGCAAACAAAAACTTTAATATTTTAGTAAAATATATTTACAAGTTTCAAATAAAGTTATTGATTTTGTTTTGTGAAGTTTTCCTATCGTAATTTAAGAAGGAAAATAATACGAGAGCAATCCAAGTGACACATTTAAATTCACGATAACAAAAACATACACCAGCGTCAGCAAAACCAAAACTAGATTATATCCAATCACATATAGTCAAGTTAAAGTTAAAAGGTCCTCTTACGTGAATGTGTTATTAATCATGTACATTATATGCACTCGTGTAAAGTACATTACGCTGATTGTTAGAGTCATCATTTTTTTTTAAATCTCCACACCGAAGAATTGACCACTTGCAAAAACGTAGATTTGAACTGCCATTCAGTTTGTCTTAGGCTTTTACGTGGTATTTGAAGTTACCCAGGTGAATAACACAATGTTGTGTTTTTACCTCTTTATTGTCAACACTCCTTTTTTCGAACCCTTGATTTGACAAAAGATAACTGGAATGTCTTTATAGTTCGATGGTTTCTAATCGAGACATTCTGGTTTCAGAACGAATTGCAATAAGTTTCTTTTAATCACGCAAAATGGTTAGGTCGAAATTAATTACTTGCATGTCAAAGTATTGTTGAGTGGTAATTGCTCCGTAGTTTGGTTGCAGCCTTTCACGTTTCATTAAAATTGTAAATTTCTAAGACTTGTGTTTTATGATTGGTTCAACATTTATTATGGTTGTTTCAAAATGTGTTATGGTTGTTTTAATATTAAAGGGACTGTCCACTAGATTTTGGTATGTATTGAAGCTTGTCATTAAATACTTTAAATGCTTTATATTGATAAATTTAAACATTTGAACTAAAAATCTCCAGTAAAAAACAAGAATACAATTTAAAAAAAAGGAAAAAAAGTAACCCTCAACAGGGCTCGAACCACTGACCCCCGGATTTCTGGAGTCCTAGAGTAAAAAGCTACCTGTTTAGACCACTCGACCACGGACGCTCATGTTTAAAGCGGATGTATTTTTTAGTTATATAAGCAATCCTCGTAGGTTCCCAAAATATCGTTTCGCGTCGCGCGACGCTTTATCTAGTGGACAGTCCCTTTAAGTATGGTTGCTTAAACATTTCTTATGTTTTTGTTCAACGTGTTATACTGTTGTTTCAAAGTTTTATCTTGGTTGTTTCAACATTTTGTTATGATTGATTCAACATTTATTATGCTTTTTTTCAACGTGTATTATGCTTTTAGCAACATTTATTTTGTTTAATTCAATATTTATTTTGGATGTTTCACAATTAGTTATGTTTATTTCAACATTTATTATTTTTCTTTCAACAATTAATGATTACATTTTGCATTCTTATCTACCAAAGCATGTTACTTATTTATATGATAGTAAATTAGCCGGCTAGACAAAACCGTAACAATTTGTTGTATATGCATAATGTATTTACTTTTTTTATAGGATTAAAATAAATAATAAAACGTTAAACACGGCACTTAATTGTGATAACTAATACACATGTTTCGTGAATGGCGAACACGGATAATGAATGTACCCATTTATAAATTGGTTCGTGTATATCTACAATCAGGTTGTATGATGCAAATAACAATTTAATAATATAATATAATATGTTGAATAGAAAACGACGAAAACATAATTTCTTTTAAGAGATGTCATTTGTATATATATATATTCCTCCTTGTGTATCCAATGAGCTTTGAATCAAACAACTTCCGGTTGTACTGCGGGACTTATTCCACCATGTTTTATGCTGACGCATGCGCAGTCGGTTGGACCTATGTGTTAGCCATAGTAGGGTGCGCAATTGCGATATTTTGTCCAATATTTTCATTATTTCTTGGGATTGAGTCCGATTCACAATCGATTGAATATAAATTGTGATTAATGTCAGTGCGTTCGCGATATTGAAATGTAAATACTTCTTAATGATATATTCCAATGTGTATAGTACATAGTATATTGGTGTTTATATATTTCTTCAAAGGAGAAAAAAATACCAAAAGCTGCCAGTACCAGATTGTTATCAACCATTTTCATATGCATCTTCCAAGATATATAGGTGTAGTTTTTCCACCCTTACTGGTACACCCCATCTCAATTTTGGGTACTTGGCTGAAGGACTATTGGACATGTTAATAAATATCTCTACTAAAACTTTATTTACAACCACAGTATTTAAATGTCATTGTCGTCTCTTAGGGAACATTATGGATTGCAATCAAACTCTCCAATACCAANGCGGCCATCTTGGCGGCCATCTTGAAAAAAACAAACTTTCCGGAGGTCCAATTGTGGTAAACTTTTGATATGTTTTACCAGGTTCTGTTCTCGCTAGCTTTTGTCTAAATTTTTTGCTGTTTGAAGGGATTTTTTTTTCATATATTGACCCTACTAAAATACTACATGCAATTTGCGGTTTAATTTCTCCCAGGCAATTTATGAAAATTAAGCTGATTGATGCCCCTCCTTCAAAGGGAAAAAAAAATACCAAAAGCTGCCAGTATCAGACTGTTATCAACCATTTGCATATGCAACTGGCATGCATCTTCCAAGATATATAGGTGTAGTTTTGCCACCCTTACTGGTACACCCCACCTCAATTTTGGGTACTTGGCTGAAGGACTATTGGACATGATTATAAATATCTCTACTAAAACTTTATTTACAACCACAGTATTTAAATTTCAATAGTCTTCTCTTAAAGAAACATTATGGATTGCAATCAAACTCTCTAATACCAAGAGCACACTTGATTCCAAGTTCTGGAACGCCGATATAAATATTGGTATTTTTGGGACAGCTTTACGAGGACCTTTGCAGTCCCGATTTTCCCGATAACATGAACGTCACTCCATATGATCGTATCAATATATCTGATAATTACTTGGGTATGGTTGTATATTGACGATTCTGAAAAAATTACATTCTTTGTAAACTTACAACAATCACTATCCTGTCTTGAATTACTGTTCACAGCATTTCTCAGTAAACAGTATATAGTAAATCTATCTTTTTCTTACGAAATCAAAATGTTCAGACAAAAACTTTACATAATAGAGTATGTTGTCAATATAACAGCCCGGTGACCTTTCGCGATATTTAAATTGTGATCTACCTAAAATCTAAATACATATATATATGAATAAATTAGCGAAAATAATTGTTATTTTGTTTTGTGCCTTTTATTTAGTTTTTCATATTTTACATTCAACGTTTTCATCTCACTGGCTCCGTTGTGTAAAAAAGTATATTTCAAAGGAAAGTTGTATTGCAAAATTCCCATAGTTGACATTCTGGTGGAGAGATTGATTTACATAATTGTCTTGTCTTTCGGCTTCAAATTTTCCCTTGAATAAAGTTTGCAAAAAACAGGCAAAATTGATAACTTAAATTAAAGTTATTAAATAATACGTACTATTTAGACATGCTTCAAAGGACATTACAACAGTGTTTATTACATAAAAATGTATACACATAGAGAATAACAGGTTACTGCCTGATCTTTTTTTAATATATCAAGGCTTAGAATAATATAGCATACATATATTATTCGTACCGTGCCTGATATA
This sequence comes from Dreissena rostriformis, assembly GCA_007657795.1. Classification (NCBI taxonomy): domain Eukaryota; kingdom Metazoa; phylum Mollusca; class Bivalvia; order Myida; family Dreissenidae; genus Dreissena; species Dreissena rostriformis. The sequence continues at coordinate 16,484 of VMBQ01009066.1, forward strand.
TAATTCAAAAAGATTAGGCAGTAATCTGTTTTCTGTTAATCATACCTCTACGTCCCAATTTTAAAAGAAATAATGAACGAATCGCTACGACGCTGCATTTGTTTGCGTGAATGACTATGATTTTAGACGTTTGACGTGTTAATAATGACGCACTTGCGCTTAATATTTGTAAAATATGGTTGTTGCTGTTTTTGTTGCTTTTTGTGTCTAAAATATATTACATATTGGTATCGAATTGTTTAATTTGTTACAGCTGATTGTATTTTACTAAAATGATGACTTTAGAGTTCATTCCGAGTAATATGACCTACCTCCAAACATTAACTGATATACAACATATATTATACAGCGTTATATCAGGCAGATATCATTCAAGCGGTATGATAAATGCAAATATCAATGCATTTAGTTGCATTGTGATTCAGCATGCAACCCCGTCTGTATCCCACGATGCGCTTATGGGGGAAATCTGAGAAAAAGTGAACAATAACCAATGGATACAAATGCTTTATGCTAAAATAACCATAATTCCATAATTATAGACGCTTGTTATGCAAATGGATACATAATTATGCGAAACCACACGATTACCTTTACCATCAACCGAAATTTTATTCGACTTTTTGTAGGTAGTCATGAATGTTTGGCACGTTGTTGAGTCTGGATTCTAGCGTTGTTGTGTTTTTAGCTTTCTTTGTCGGCAGCCGTATTCCAGCATATTGAGCGAAATCAAAGTTGGCAGACAATCAAGCAGAAACACTGATTTACATTATTAGATTGTATGTTGACTACACTGCAGGGACCTGCAATATTGTGAAGATTTCTTTATTAGTTATAAGCATCTATAAGCATTATAAGCATTTATTCTTGTTTACTTTTGTCTTTCTCACTTTATATTAGACGGTATAAACTGTTTGTAATCTTACAATATTATAGAGTGAAATATTTCCTACATGAATGTAAAACATACATATTTAAAAATAAATGACAAATACATGAGTTGCGTAATCATTTATTTTTCGTTACCGTAAAGCATCATAAGATGTCTGGTCATAGTAAGTCATTAAATAAGTCAGGACATACCGACTTTCCAACTGATGAAGAAGTCAGTATCTTTTTGAGATACAGATACATTTATTTACAATTGAATAAACAAAATCGATATATCAAACTAGCAGTTCATAGCTGCACTCTTGTTCATGACGTCAACGCGGACAAGCACGTGATTGAAGTGCTTAAGCCGTTAAACGTCCTATATAATGACTCATCGGAGGCATTCATGGACGTTGATTTTATCAGAATTCTCGATCCAATTTATTTTCCAAAGTAAGTTACTCGGGAATTCCCCACTTAAATCAACTGGGACCATTTAGACGATTCACAGTCTTCAATGGATTCGTTGATGCGCTAAAGAATATTCACGTTAGCCAATACTTGACAATTGCAAGGACATCAGCCGTTGCAACCTTGACAGACGGACATTAGCCTGTGCGATCGCGACAGAAAGACAACAGCCGTTGCAACCTCGAGAGAGACAGACATTAGCCGGTGCAATGTCATGTTTAAAGTTCAAGATATATATTAACGAGCAATGATAGTATATTTCCATTTCTCGATCTCATATTTTGTCGCATTGTTAATGTTCAGATGTCCCCGTTACCCCTGTGGATATTGCTTCTTAGTCAGAACCCGTGAGTCACAATGTCCAATATTTAAACGACAACAAGAACATTAACGACGACTGCAGTTCTATTAGTACACGCAAGCCTAAATTGAACAGAATGATGCTCACTAACAATGATTTGTTTACAGATAGGAACATGCTTTTTTGAAAATAAATAAATAAACAATTGACGGATTGGACAATTACTCATATCTTTACAGTATAGTTGACCGTCGTTGTTGATAGAGTCAGTCTGGTTAGCATAAANACGATGCTGCGGGGACCTTGCACTATTGTCAAGATTTCTAAATTATGTATAAGCATTTATTCGTGTTATCTTTTGTATTTCTCACTTAATATAAGATGGAAGTGGCTGTTTGTTATTTTGAAATATTATCAAGTGTTTTATTAACTATCATTATGTATGTTAAAACATACATGTTTAAAAATAAATGACAAAAAAAAGTCATTAAATAAGTCAGGACATACCATGCCTCCAACTGAAGCAAAAGTCAGTATCTTTTAGAGATACAGATACATTTATTTCTAATGAAATGAACAAAAGCATGAGAAGTGCATTTTAGTATTTAATTGCCTTCGATTTCGATGAATATATTCACATAATTATAAAGTCCAAGCTAAAACTTTGTTAAAATTNAATAAGTCAGGACATACCATGCTTCCAACTGAAGCAAAAGTCAGTATCTTTTAGAGATACAGATACATTAATTTCTAATGAAATGAACCAAAGCATGAGAAGTGCATTTTAGTATTTAAATGCCTTCGATTTCGATGACTATATTCACATAATTATAAAGTCCAAGTTAAAACTAAGTTAAAATAAGTCTCTATTATTATCGATCGGGCATCACGTGTTATCGGTTAAACTATTTTATACAAAAAGGGCAGGTATATTTATCGTTTAAACTATTTTATACTGTAGGGCTGGTAGATTTATCGGTTTTACTTTTTGTTTCCAAAGCGCACTTGAAAATGTTACTGATTTATGATGAATTACTAGTATACCTTACACAATGGCTGGTGAGATTAAGCTTTTTGTGATAAAACCCGGATTCGCTTATTATCATCACCGGTTTGTGTGTGTGTGTTTTTAATTATAGTTTTTGAGTTATGTTTACTCTTCGTCGTAATTTCTACGATTGGTTTACTATTTTTCCTACAATGGTTGGTGAGATCAAAGTACTATGCTACGTTTCAAATGTCCAGCGATCCGACACGAGCTTCACGTAACTGATCGTGGTATTTCTCTGGAGTTTCAGGCTTTTAATTACTACAAAGATATGAATGTTAATGAGAAATAGATCAAAACATGCACGTTTCCATGAACATTATGAGAAGCAAATCATTTACGCAATAATTATTCATTATGCAACTGAACACAATCATAATAATTATTTTAAATTCTATTGCTGATAATGTGATTTTCTAACTGACATTCGTGGTAATTTTATGGCAATGAACACATTTGATAGAAAAGTTCACGAATAACCTTCGAATTTCGGGCCTCTCCAACACGATTGAAAACATTTATCTACTGAGTTCATTTACTGGTAACGCACAATAGTTCCACGAGGACGTATTTGCAAAATTTCAGTCGCCGTTAATTTCCAGTCAGAGCGACATACAATATCAATTTGATTACATTAAGCCGTATTCGTATTTGGAAAATTGTCAAGAACGTGGAAGGCATATAAATATAAGGAAAATAGCGAGATTGCATCGTTGTTATACCTTGTTCTTGTCGCTTTGAAATTTGCTTCTCCAAAATAAGAACGCTACAGGACTTCCAAAATGGGAAACATGCAAATCTTTTCTAGGGACTACATTTCACACAACCAAACGTGAATGTTATATTGTATTATATGCGGCTTTTGATAGTGTTGAGTACTTTACTTTAACAAAAACTGAGCAATAATTTATTCACCAGTCCTCGATGATATTGACTGTATATAGCTATTTAACACGCTTTATATCAAATTGGATCATATAAAAACACAAGAGCCGAACTGTTTTCTATTATACGCATTTTATATATGAAAACAAAAAAACAACTTGAAATACACGTCCGTTCCTTGAACACATATTTGGTCACAAGCTCAAAGATATTCTCATTTCGTTACGCGACCTTTCAGGGACCCCACATTAGTCAGGGTCCTTGAGTCACCGTGTCCAATATTTGTACTTATTTAAAAGACATTAATTAACACTGGCGGTCCTATTGTACGCGGGTCATAAATAGGATGAACGAATAATCATCAACAATGAATTCTCCACATTGGCTCGGTCTTTCTGAAAACTCCAGATTGGACAATTCCGTGAGTATTCACGGCTCAGTTGGCCAGATGCGAAGGATGTGGTTATAATTGACTAGTTGAAAACATATTGAACGGAGCCGCCTTTGTGGTATGTTAAAGGTTTATTGAAAAGGATTTGAAGTAAATAAATGTGGTTTCGCGGCCATGTGACGTCATTTACTACTGAAATGTAAACTCACAATTGGTCACTTAAATCAAAGATAGCAGAGTGGCGACTTGTATATTGAAAACTGTCCGGTTTTGTTTTGAAAATAACTCAGATCAGTATTGTTTTGCAGTTGCATCCATGCGTTTTGTGGCCACATGCCCTGGACGATATCAACATTTCACACGTTTGCGGTCCTGCTTTTTATTTAACAAATTAAAAGCGGCTTGAACTAGGAAACTAAAGTTGCATAAAAATATGTTGAAATCATATTGATAAACAGTGTTATGAATCTGTGAATGTATAATGGATGCATCACAATGAATTTCTTAATACAGATTAAACCGAATAGTGGTTTGCAAAATTATTGAGATGAAACCGAAGCAATAAACGGCTGTAGGATCGTAATAAAAACTTAATTATGAAAACAAAGCACTCGATATATGTCAAAAAATTGATTTTGCTTTAATAACTGCTTATATATTTTATGATCGTAATACGTAATTTAAAACCTTGCATTTATTATATTTTCTATCAAGTTACAGTTTTATAGGTGTTAATTATGTAACTGTGACCGCAAGTTATTTCCTTAATCGGTGACAACGAGCGCAATGCGTTTTATACTCATGCAAGTTAGGGAATAAGCCAGAACACAAAAAAATGTCAGGGGTTCTGTAAATGAGCAGGGTGACCTCTATCTTGAAAACTCGCCAGATAGTTTACTTTTTACATTGTAAGTAACTTACTTGTGATGTGTCCACTTAAATTCTTATCTTAAAGCATCCATTCAGCATATATTCAATGATGAATATTCCTTACACAAAACATTTCGAGGCTAATACCAAGAAATACGGTATGTTATTGTATAAATGTGTTAATAGCCAATAAAAACGCGTTGATGCGTGTCTGTATTTAAGATAACATTGACAATTTAAAGAGGGACACGACATGATTTGAATTCCTTCAAGTGAAAAAAGTCGGTTTGTCGAATATGCGTAAAGCACGCATACGTAATTCGTATATAATTAATTGTTTTCTTCGCACGATAAATGTTTTAAATATATTTTTTCTAATACTGGAGATTTAAAAGATTTGTCATTTTGCAAAATTTAGAGGCTATCGTTGCTTCCTGTTTTCTCTGATTAAAGTGTTGCAGTGTGATGCAAAGTTAAAAGTAATCTGTATAACATTATGAGCGCTGATATGTCCTTACCTTTTGTCATAATACAAGATCTAGAAAACAATCGACCATTGTACAGTACTCGTTTCAGATGTTCTTTGTTATTTCTTTCGTTGATAATGGTACCATTGCCTCTGTTCATTTACTTAAGTTAAAAGTAAGTTCTGTTTTTTGTTTGCAAAACATTTTCGGGTCATCAGAAAATCTCTCAATAAAGGCATTCTCGAACTTGGTAATCAAAATTAAATTATTTTCATTCAACGTGTTGAAATACTTCAGTATAATATTAAATAAAAGAAGATTAAATAACATATGCTCAAAATGTCAGTACCGACGGAATGTGAAGAGAGATCTTTTCTTATCAATAAAGTAACACGATTTTGATTAAAACACTTAGAAATACATCATGAGAATTATTTTTCCGCAATTATTAAAACACGTTTTTTTTTAAACATTTGCAAGGCTGATTATATAAAAATTATATCTACATGTAAAATGAGTTATTGTTTATTGTAGAATCAAAGGGCAACTATTTGGCAAACATCAGAGTATAACAACGAGAATAGTTCATAGTTGTCTTGGTAACTGTGTTTGTAAGTAACGTAAATATAGATAAATTATTGTTATACTTCTAGTGACAATTGCGTAACAATTGTATAAGGATAACGGCATATCTGACGAAATTTCTGAAATGCTACATTGATGCCATATATAGATTTCAAACATACTGCAGGAATTAACGACGTTATTACAGGTATGTAATTGTGTCATCTTGTCTATTCATTGACGCAAGAGAATATTGTCATACTGCGTGAAGACTCCAAAATGCACTAAAACGATGTTATAACACCAGCATCCCGCAAATATTGGCCATGTGCTTTACTTCTGATTCCCATTTATTTCATTTCTTTCGAAAGTAGCGTCACTCCTGAATTAAAATAGTGCCAATAAACTATTACCCTGCCGCTTTTCACCACTTTTCACGGTGGAATGTTTCTCTTAAAGTATCATGGTGAATTCATATTTTCATTTATTGAACTTTAAAAAAACGTCCCGATAACATATGTGAAACGAATAATTATACTTAAATCAAGAAACATTAGTAAGTTTATCCGCTGAGAAGCATTAACAACATATCGTTTATCCACCACCGCATCGATCGTCCTAAATTATTATTTAGTCTGTCTCTATCTCGAATCAAGGGATTCAATATAGAAAAGACATCAAACGGGCGCCGTTTGCTTTGGCCGAAAAGACTCGTTAATTTTCAAAGCAATTTGTGTTTGTAATACTCTATTATAAAGGGCTATGATAATGTATTTTAACGGTTAAAACTTTCATGTAATTATATTTTGAAGTTTATAAATTATTATGTTAATTTGTTTTCTGAAACTTATTGCATTGAAAGCTGTAATTTATAATGCTGCACTACTGTTTTGAACATAATTTGTTTCTTAAAGTGACTAGAGCTCGGAGTACGTATAAAGTTTGTCTTACTTATGGTTCAGTACAGAGAATGAATTACGTTTTAGATATCTCATCCATTATAAACTGGATTGTCTTTGTTGAATCAGAAAATATCACACTTGAATTGCATGATGTTGCAAAAATGTAATAAAGCTTTTAACAAAAGTGTGTTGGTTTTTATACGCCCATTTTAAATGCGCATTATCTTAAATCCACCGATCCACTGTTCCTGCCATCCAATGTTTGCCCTCCCAATGTGCGCGATCCGAATGTTAGATCACGCTTTAGTACCTTGTCATTAAAACACGATACGAGCCCAGTTAAACCAAAATAACGCGTCTGTTCCTGTATCACGATAACTCCATTCCAGCACAAGATAGCATATGAGTCGCGCTCAGAGAAACTGGTATGTAATGAGTTAGCCTGTGCGTACTGCACAGGCTCATCTGGGACGACACCTTCCTCATAAACTAGGTTTTCGTCAAGAAGAGTTTTCCTTTAAACGAAAAATACAATAAAATCGACACTTTACGCACATGCCTTAAACCCCAAATTCACAGAGCGAGGCTCAAAATACTATACGCTATTTTACTATGATTTGTACCGACTGGTTTACGTTCCTGATTTTTTGTCTTGCGATATAATCAATTTTCACACATGGATCGAACTGGCATCTTGTTTATCAATCTTTGACGCCCACATGTTTTAACCGGCCTACATACAATCACCTTCATCTGAAAAACAGTATATATAAACAATATTTTATACCAGAATAATCTGTCGTCAAAAGGATGAATTACTTTTGTGCACAAATGAATATCGACATTTCCTTTGATTATGTTACATCTTGTTTTTGCTGATTAATAACAACAACATAATATTATATTTGTAACTGAAATGAAGAAGTTTTTGCTTTTCATTCTCTGTCACACAGACCTTTTCAAATGCGACCCCAGGCACTAGAATACAGAATGAAATTTATCTGCATACTCATAAATAATAACAAAATCCAACATTTGAGTATATCAATAAATCTGAAAATTTCAATGATAATTATGGGTTAGGAAACAAACTAGGTCTAACACTCTTAAACACACATTATAATTATTTGTGTTCCTCACATATCTATATGATTTTCAAGCAAACACTCCAATGCGCAAATCACGATGCGTGTTATATTCTGGAAACCCAAATGAAAAACTGTTGTTTCCTGTTTCGCATTACGAAGACCGTCCAAAGTAAATATTATTCCGGTGACATGCATGCCACTACATATTATCGCCTTTAAATGTCTGATGCTAACGGGGATACGATAAGTGTATGGACGCCTGGGATTCAACCTCTTCGTATGCACACACACTAGTCTCTAGGCTTTTATCTATCAAGAAATACGGTTTAGTGCGAGGTAAGTTGTATTAAACCGAAGGCATGCATGCGGAATTTATAAATACCTTGCTTAATCGCAAATACCTTCTTAATTATAGCGTGTGCATGTATATAAAAATATAACTAGAAATGTTAAACAATATACAAGTATACATTTTTACTTTATGTTTAATTGCAACGTTTCATTCTTGGTGCGTAATCCTTTTTATATTAGGAATATCGATGTTTCTGCCTGAACGGCATTAACGGTTTGTCGTCTATGCCCATTGTTAATAATAATGATGTGTTAACGGCGTTGCTGGGATCTGTCATCAACTCTAATAACAGGAAACGGAGAGAAGCATTGTCACGGATATGTTGGCATCTTGATTGTTAGGCAATACAGATAAAATAATATATATGACTTGCTAGGGACTACGTCTCTTAAAATAATTCACCTTATCAGATGTCCTTTTACGCGGATTTTTTAGAAAAAGCTAACACTTAAGTTCCATATGTGTGGGTGCCCAGTAATCTGGTAATGAATATGTAAGAATACATGTGACAATTTAAATGTAGTCTTAGTAAATTGACAATAGGACACAAAATAAATCAAACAATGTCTCGGACCCATACATTCTGGTTGCCTGTAATGCAAATATAAATAAATATACGTGTGATAAATGACAATTTAGCTATTTATAACTTTATCAAAACTGAAGCTGAACTACAATACAATATATTTAGCGCGTTTTTCTTCTCCACCATTGTAGCGTATTCTCGCACAGGCGTATGCGTTATATAACGAGGGACATTTATTTAGTGCCAAGAAGTATTTTATACTTTAATTTGTAGAAGACGTGTAATTTAAAAGACAATTAATTCAGGTAGCGCACCCGTAATGGGCACCTTTCCAAATATAATCTTATGTATTATTTTCTAAATCAGCATCATTTCACTGACCCACCTGCAAATATTTAGGCAGGCTTTCCGTGTTTTTTAATAAAATATACATTTTTTTTTTCAAAATCTCCCCCACGCTCGGCTTTTGTCCAGTTTATTTGCACCCCTGGGGTATATGAAAGTTCCATAATTCATCCAGATTTCCAAATATGGGCATGCAGTTGGTGTGTACAGATGCAGTAAAGGTGTTTAAAGTTTAAACAAGATAAAATAAGTATTCTTTTACAGATATTGTGTTTTATAACTTGTTATCTATGGAAGAGCGCCATGAAATGTAAGTGGTTTCAGCCAAGAAGAAATTGGGTTGGTTAAAAACAAAGTGTCATAAAATTCAAAATAGCTTCATTTAAGTAATATTTTGAACTTAGTGTTAATAGATACACTATATACGGCAAAAATACAAAGAAATAGACAGATTTATCGTTTACTTTTTGAAATAAAAATGCAACATGCATGATTCGTATTTTTAGCAGTAAATCGCCCAATTTAGCCATAACGTTGTTTTTATTTAAAAAATTGAAGAATGTGCATAAAAATTGCAACATATTCAACAATAATCATAGCTTATATTCTATATTAAATATTAAACCAAATAACGTTAGAGAAACGCGTCGCAAAAAGTATGCGGTGCCGGCAGGATTCGAACCTGCGCGGGAAGATCCCAAAAGATTTCTAGTCAAAAGCCTTAACCACTCGGCCACGACAACAACACATTCGCTTCTGCTTTAATAAGATATTCATAGGTAAACAGGTAAAAAGGATCTTCGATCTTAGCAAAAAAACGCGGGAATTCATTACGGGTGCGCTACCTTAACTGCTTAATTCCTATTTTCTTCCGCCAGCAAATGTACTCTTGCTAGAGTAAAAGCCATGTGGTGTTCAACAAATATCATTCAGGTATTTTATCAAATCAAAATTTTAATTTAAGAGCTGTTCATTTGAATGTCTGTTTTTCTTTCACGGAAATATATATATATATATGTTTTTTTTTAAAACAAGTTGCTCAACATTAACGAATAGTTTATTCTACGACATCATTTAACTTGTATGGGCTTTACACGGAACTAATGTCGAAGTGAGTTTTTAAAAGGTTTTTTATGAGATGTCCATTTGATCAATTATTTTAGATATTAATTTGCAGCTAAATGGCTGGTGTTATAACCATTTAACATTATATAACATATTATAAAAACATTCATTGGCATTAAATTGATATTGTGCATTAAAACATTTTTATTTTGAAACAAATGCGCAAAAGGCATATATATTATTTCTAAAAATTATTAATTATTATTGCTTCAACATTTATTATGGTTGTTTAAACATTTATTATGGTTGTTGACACATGTAGAATGGTTGCTCAAACATTTCTTATGTTTTTTTTTTCGGTTCAACATTTAAAACTGTTGTTTCCAACTTTATATTGTTGTTGTTTTTTTTTAACATTTCTTTTGATTGGTCCAACACTTATTATGCTTGTTTCAACATTTATGATGCTTTTGACAACATTTATTTTGTTGAATTAAAGATTATTTTGGATCTTTCACGTTTATTTCAACATGTATTATTGTTTTTTTAACAATTAATGATTACATTTTACAGTCTTATCTACCCAAGCATATTACTTATTTACATGGTAGTTAGTTAGCCGCCACGACACAACCGTAACACTTTGTTGTGTATGCATAATGTATTTACTTTTTCATATGATTTAAATAAGTAATAAAACGTTCAAGCCCCTTTAACGCTCAAAATCAACGAATGTTTCGTAAAATATTTACACAAATAAAGTTTCTCCATAAATGATCAGTGTTCCTTATAGCAATAGCCACAATTTCAACGCTAGATGTCGTCTGGTGACATATATTTAACAAGACTCATTTGTGGTACAATATATTCAAAACATGTTCATGTACCAATTTAGTGTTCATTTGTCGTATGAATAGATATCGTTGCGGGAAATTAAAATGGAATATATTGTGCCACACAAAAATAAAAAAGAGCATTTTGTATCTTGTTAAATCTAGCTTTGAAAGTTTGGCTATTGCTATAAGAAACACTGATTATTAATGGGGTAAATTTATTTTATGAAACATTTTACGAAATATTCGTTGATTTTGAGATTTATAGTTGCTTTAAACAAGAAACTTAATTGTGATAACAAAAACACATGTTTTTTGTGCTTGGCGAACATGGATAATGAATATAACCCTTTATAAATTGGCTTGTGCATATCTACACTCCAGTTAACAACACTTAGGTTAAAAATAAAATACAAATAACAATTAAATACAAAACAATAAGTACTTATAATATAAAATGAAGAATAGAAAACGACGACCATAATTTATTTTAAGAGATATCCATATATATATAAATATTTATCTTACTTCATTTTATTCGTAAAGATGTGTTTTATCGTAAAGCAAATTTATTTGGCAATCATTTCAAAACGACATAATAAACATGAAAGAAAATCCTATAAAAGGTTTTCCACGTTACAATGTGCCATTATTCACATGCCTTGATAAAGCTGCTTCATTTGAAACAATAACACACTCCACAAATAACAAATGTAAACACCAATAAACTATGTACTATAAACATGTGAATATATCATTAAGAAGTATTTACATGTCAATATCACGAACGCACTAACATTTATCACAATTTATATTCATTCGAACTTGAATCATACTCAATCCCAAGGAATAATGACAATATTGGACAAAATATCGATATTGCACATCCTACTATGGCTAACACATAGGTCCAACCGACCGCGCATGCGTCAGCATAAAACATGGCGGAATTAGTCCCGCAGTACAACCGGAAGTAGTTTGATTCAAAGCTCATTGGATACACAAGGAGGCCGGACGCCATTAGGAACACTGGAAATAGATAACATTCTTAACTTTTGAAATACGGTCAAGATAAAAAAACAACAGTTAATATTAATACTACGCTAAGGATATCTGAAAATTTCTGATGTGTTAAATAGATTTCCCACTGCAATGCATGTCAGTGATTAAACAGGTAATACAATTTATAAAATGTACTCTGTAGCAATTAGTATGTTTAATAATGTGAGATTTATGACACCTGGATTTGCATATTGTTTTGGTTTAATATGGAAAGTATGCCAATTCCAATAATGTTAGAAACTTCATTTCGTGGGATATATATAAATGATAGTATTTTAGAAAATGAACATTGGTAAATGATATGCGTCATGAAAAGCAGTCTTTAACATTCCGCCGTCACAGAAAGTTTTGATATCTGCCTAAAAGCTATTGTCGCCTACTTCTTCACCTGTGAAATTATATGATATCTCCTCAAGGAAAGAGCGTATTAAGATTGATTTTTTTTAGATTTTTTATACGAACACAACATATAATACTCGTAGAATTGACAAATACAAATGCACGCAAAAAATATATATTAGTATCGACAATATTAGGAAATTGGTCATGTCATAGGAAATAAACGCGTTCTTTGTCGAAGCAACTGGATAATGCGAGGATTTTAGGTCCGAGTCCGATTTTCACACATAATAGCGGATGCCAGCAACTGACGGCCTTAAATTGAGACGCGCTCTGAGAAAATAGGGTTTAATGCATGTGTGTAAAGTGTCGTCCCAGATTAGCCTGTGCAGTCCGCTTTCCGCTTTGAGTGTATTTTTCGTTGGAAGGAAGACTGTTCTTGACGGAAATCCAGATAAGGCGGAAATTTTGTCCCTGACACTTTGCATTAAACCCCCTTTTCACAGAGCGAGACTCAATTATAGTGTACTTGTAAAAAGGCAAATTGTCAGTGATCGATTCTGCTGGAGTTCGACTGAAGTGTTCGTGATCGAATTACGCAAGATTCGACCAAAATACTTCGCGATAGTACTAGTCGGTGAAATCACCAGCTGTGTTTACGAAAACAAATGCTTCAGTTAAATATTTTAGCAAATTAATCTGAGCCGCGCTCTGATGAAAGGGGGTTAAATTCATGTGCGTAAAGTGTCGTCGAAGATTAGCCTGGCTAATCAGGGACGACACTGTCTGCTTTTATTGTATTTTTCGTTTCAAGGAAGACTCTTCTTGACGAAAATCCGTTTAGGCGGAACGTGTCGTCCCTGATTAGCCTGTGCAGACTGCATAGGCCAATCTGGGCCAACACTTTACGCACATGCAATACATCCCCTTTCACAGAGCGCGCCTCATTTATGTTTAAACTAATAGATTTAATAAAATGTTTGTGGTTGGAGCAGTAGTCAAAGTAGATCGGGTGAACTGATACAACTTAAATTAAAAAAAAACTAAACATTAAGAAACAAAATTTTAAAATTGAGTAAACTCTCAAATGCAAACTGATTCAAGTACGTTGATTTAAAACCAATAACAGTTACGATGGCATGTTATGCCATTAAAATTGGATGTAAGAAAAAAAGAGTTCCGCACTTGACAATATAAAACCATTATTTGATACCACAAAGAAGTGGTTTATAACTTGCGCAGTTTTATTACACCGAGGACTCATTTATATCTGCCTAAGCGCAATTACCTCCTACACTCACTCCTCCCTACGGCGGTACAGATAAGACATGTGCTTATTAGTGGAATTGATGTCGTTATCACGACTAAGTATCGCTTTTGAATGACATAATAAGTCGCTGGAACGACTAAGTAAAACGGGTGGACGAGTTACCAAGTATAGAGAACGAGCTACTAAGTTTCGGAAACGACTTAGTTAGACGTGGGAACGACATAGCTAACCCGTATCAAGGACTCAGTAACCTGTGGGATAGTGATTAATAAGTCTTCATTACGATATAATCAACCAATTAGAAAAACACGCAGTTTGAAAATCATTAAAGTCGTGAAGCTATCCGATTAATATCGTCCGAAAATATGTAAGCTTCCCTNTCTCAAATGCAAACTGATTTGAGTACGTCGATTGTTAAATTACAGTTTCGATGGCATGTTATGCCATTAAAATTGGATATAAGAAAAAAAAGTTCCGTACTGGACAATAGGAAACCATTATTTGATACCACTAAGTAGTGGTATGCCTGCCCCCGTTATATTACACCGAGGACTCATTTATATCCGCGCAATTACCTTATACACCCACTCTTCCCTACGGCGGCACAAATGTGATATGTGCTTATTATTTGTATTAAGGTTGTTCCCACGACTTAATATCGCTTTCGAATGACACAATAAGTCGTGGGAACGAGAGAACGAACTCATGGAAACGACTTAGTTAAACAGTGGGATGAGTATAGAGAAAGAGCTACTAAGTTTCGGGAACGACTAACTTAGACGTGGGAACGACATAGATTACCCGTATCAATGACTAAGTAACATGTTGGAAAGTGACAAATTAGTCTTGATAACGATATAATTAACCAATCAGAAAAACACGCAGGTTGAAAATCATTTAAGTCGTGAATCTATTTGATTTATATCGTCCGAAAATATGTAAGCTTCCCTTGCGTAAGCCATTTTGAAACATTCGTTAAACAACACGTATTTTGATTGATCGATTATGTTGAAAAGAGATTCGAGAAAACTAAGTCGTGGCTTAAAAGACAATCATGCACAATTCATATCTATACCACCATACTTCCATGCTTCGTCAGATATCACGAACCATAATCATTTCTGAAGTTTGAAATTATGTTGAATCTATAATCATGTTCTGTTGCAAGATCTTAAAAGAGCAATTTCGAGTGAGGTAATTTACCATGCTCGCATTTACTGGATCAGTATAGAGAATATCCGACAGGTCGCACGAAAATAAAACGACCTCTGTCGCAGACACTGAGAGAAGTAATTTGTGTATAAGGACATATGCGACCGAGGCACGCAGATTGGTTTTATTATTAACCTACACATAAGCGCATTTAAAAATGATGGTATTTCTACGATAAAATACAAGCTACTGGTTAGGAATTTCGTATTTTAATTGCGAAATCAGTTTCCGTATCCAATTGCTAGATTTGTTTTTATCTTACGACTGTATATCGTATATGGAATAGTGCAATAATGTGGTGTTGTATCGAACTCGTTGATTGTATGACATCGTATTCCACCAGCCCTTTTGGCTCAAGAAATCAAACATCACAAAATCAGCATATTCGATGACAACACCATATAATATACCGTATATATTGAAAAAGCAAATTGGAAACTATATCGCATTAATTAAACAATTTTAATGATGATAAAAATATAAATCGGTAAACAAGTATTTTAGCATAAATAATTAATATATTAATATGCCCCCCCCCTCTGCCCCATTTCAAGTATGATAACTTTATTCACTCATTTAAACGTATTCACGTCAGCGCAATACGTAAGAAGTACATATTCCTATTCATAACTGTATTGGTAAACATGACGTAGGTTACATACCAGCGGAAGTCTGCAAGTACCTGGTACTCAGTACCAGCGTCCTTTCCAGTTGAGTGCGCACGCACATGGTTGCTAAGGAACACAAGGCTTCGAAGCACGTGAACAAACATCCACCGCCGTACAGTAGACATGCGGCCTGTCACGTGGTCGAGGGGATATTTCCAAAACCGAAGCGCCCTCCGTAAAATCAGCATGCACGAGAGTCCGTGCCGGCCCGTTGGCGGAAGCAGTATGTGTAAATCCCGAATGTGTTCGTGAAGGTCACGTGGACAATCCACTCGGGCTGCATGAAGCAGAACGAGCATGTGATTGATACTAGAATGGAGAGAAGAATCCAGATGTACTG
The DNA here is from genome assembly GCA_007657795.1 of Dreissena rostriformis. Lineage (NCBI taxonomy): Eukaryota > Metazoa > Mollusca > Bivalvia > Myida > Dreissenidae > Dreissena > Dreissena rostriformis. The sequence goes on from VMBQ01009066.1 coordinate 32,356, forward strand.
CACGTAACTCATCACGTGTTGTGAGTGCACACACACCTCATGTACAAACTTGTTTTAACGTTAAGCATACTTGATTACAAATATATAATACAGTTTCGTAAGCATTTCTATATTACCACAGAGTTCATGCGATGCAAAAGACCGGGATTCGATGCTTCGAATTGTGCCGTTAATCTCCTTTCAAAATGGATGCTGTGGACTGTAGCCATATAGCTTGAAAACTCTCATGCACACAACCGAGGTGATTTTACCTGACCCTCTGCATCATTGCCCGAATGTTCCTTTTGTACTGGAACAAGTTTAAACATACCACATACATTTTGTGAAATGCAATGTTACTTCACTCAAGTACATGCACACTACGTTTAAGAGTTATCCCCGAATCTACAAGACGTTCAATTTAATATTTGCGCGATTTAACATCTCTTTTGAAAAGCTTAATTGGTGTGCGTATGTGCGGCCACTTTCTGCAGAACGAAAGAATGTAATAGTTTGATGTGTTAACATTTCCAATTCACCAAAGGCCTTATCGCCATTTGTCACAAACGTTTGTAACCTCCAAATTATACTCATTTCAGTCATTTGGTTTTTCAGTCAATATCACCACATCGCATCTGCGCAAGCAACCCGATAAAATCAGCGATATGCTTTGTGTATTTTATTGTATTTATCAGATTCTGCTATGTTTCACAGACGATGTTACAGGTCATGTTCGAAAGATGTTTATAACACCTTTTTATCATCGCAAATCTTTTTCACTTTACTGCGGACAAATTCCGATCTGCATCTGGACAGGCTCCTCCTGGAAAATATATCGTGGATCCAGTAAAACAATACATTGTAGAACCAGTAAAACAGTGCGTCATAATTGAACCGTTATTGATTACTATTTAAACTAGTCTAACTTTACCAGTAAAACAATGCGTAGAACCTATGAAACAATGCGTAGAACTATTAAAATAATGCGTCATAACTGAACGCTCTTCCTGGAAAATACATCAAAGAACCAGTAAAAGAATTCGTCATAAATGAACTAGCAAAACAATGCGTCATAAATGAACTAGTAAAACATTGCGTCATGAATGAACCGCTATTTATTACTATTTAAACTAGTCATACTTATTCTTAACTATTTCATATTACAAAGAAATAAGTTCTTCACATGTTTTGAGTGTATGCCTAGTAATTACTGTACTGTTATTTGTATTTATTATAATGCACACATATTGTTTGAAATAGTTAAATGTATATTTTTTTTAAATGTATGTATCGGTTTTCATTACTTTACATTGACCGTATGTCGTTTATCAGTTGTGTCTAGCTAATTTCTGTATACAAGCATTTGAACTTAAAGCCGCAAATTTATAGTCTTGTGAGAGAATATCTCTGTTCACAGAATTCAAATTGTGTATATAATTTCTAACAGCATAATTTTGTTCTCAATTTCTAACGGATTTTAAACATTCACTTAACTTTGTTAAAACAATTAAGAACCTTCTCTTACATATTATATTCTCAAAAAAAATAATATATTTGTAAGCATGCATAAACAATATGTTGTTATTTTGACGCGTGTGTATTTATGTGTATCTATGATTGATTTATGTTTTTGAAGATGAGATGTATATGCTTAAGTCGCAAATAAACTATCTATTCGGTTCTGTACTGTATTTTGTATCTATTACACTACAAAGACCATATTTTGCCGTTTGTTTTTCATTTAAAATTGAAACATGAAAACAATAACTTATACAGAAAGGTTAAGTAACATATAATCTAACGATGAACATGCAC
>VMBQ01009067.1:9861-34942 GCA_007657795.1 Dreissena rostriformis
ACAACAACAACAACAACAACAACAACAACAACAACAACAACAACAACAACAACAACAACAACAACAACAACAACAACAACAACAACAACAACAACAACAACAATAATAATAATAATAATAATAATAATAATAATAATAATAATCCTGATGGTGTTCGTTGTGTCGTACGCAATTGCTTCGCACTCCATACTGTATCATAACTCTCTTCTGTCCTGGAAGACGGTAGTGCAAGTCTTTCGAAAATCCGTCTGGAACATTCATGGAGAGTTATTCGTCGAAGAAATTGAAGGTGAATTTGAAGAATGTTACCGATTATTTTACAATTTATACACATATTATGGTAGCACCAAATTGTAAGTTCTTCTAGTTGTTTACAGCAATACAACATTAAATTGACTTTTATTTTACTAAAGAACATATGTGTACATGGACGTAATAGATTAAGGGTTCTATTAAATTTTGGTCTGTGATTAGAAAAGTATTATTGTTCTTACAGGTGATCAAGTGTGCACGTTCGATGAGATGTTGTGTAGCAACGGTACATACCCACGCTGCCCTAGTGATGTGGGCAAGATCGTAGTTCCGATCCTTATGGGCGGCTACATAATGGTGGCGAGCGTGCTTCTTCTCAATGTCCTCATTGCCATGTTCACGTATTTACACTATTCATTTTATTCTGTAGTCATCAATAACAGACGATTGTATTCATGGATACAATGCATAACCAAAAGATACCTCATTTACTTTAATTACATTATTTTGTCCTCTGCAGTTCTACCTTTGAGAAAATACACGCAGAAACAAACAAACACTGGTGTTTTCATCGATATTCATTAATCAGCGAGTACGACACGAGACCTGTTGTATGTCCTCCCTTGATTGTGATGACCCATCTTGTCCTACTTGCCAAATATGTCCTAATAAGATGTCGCAGAAACAAGAACGATAAACTACGTAACAGACATTTCAGTAAGTATGTGTAATGTTACCTTATTGAAGTCGCTAAATTTGTATTACCATCAAGCAAAATATCATTTGAACCAAACAAATGTTTCTATTGCGAATCGTTAAAAGTAGGTAGTTAAGTTAGTTGCATTGTTTTTCAAATTGTATACAGATGCTTTATGCTTAACAATGATATAATTGATATAAAATTAACCGTAATATTTTTGTTCTCCAATTGTATTTTTACGAAAAAATGTATGGTCCCCAATGTCAGAGATTGGCCCTTTTGATGTCTCTTTTTTCTGTTTGCGTTTTGTTTATTTTATATGAAATATAAAATGAGGTCATTGTTTTGACGTCATGACATGTTTGCCGCGAAATTCTTCGTTGAGACATGTATACGTTTACGCAATCGGTGATGGGGGTATACATTGTTTTTCGGTAGATGACCGATTTTTTATCCGCTTGTTACCGCTGGTTATAAAGAACATTTAAAAATTGTTGTGCATTTTTATTAATCCGACGAGTTGAAGAAATGTTTAAGCGCGTAGGTTATTTATACTACAATATATGGTCGAAGCGCATCGTTTCAATACAACTATAATCATGTTCATAAACATAACCTACAATACACATATTCAAACATCGTGTACAGAGGAAAATACATAGAAAAAAAGTGACGAAGAACCAACACGTAATAAATATACAATAAATAGTTAGTGTTTCAAACACAATTTATTTTAGAGGGCAACACATACTTATAATGTTTCATAATGGCATTTCAAGATATCCGTCATATATATGGCAACATTTTAAATAACTATAGTACTTAAAAAGTAGGCAAATGTTTAGATTTCTTAAAGTTATACCAGAGCTATCGAATACAATAGTTTATGAGAAGATCTATATAGACCAAATTAGAAAAAAATATTGTTCGGATCACACAGAGTTTGCGTTAGCGTGACTATATATTATGTCCCATAAATTAGATGCATATAAAGTGATCGGAAGAAGTAATGAGATAAAGATAGATAGTTTTTTAAGTACAAAGCTGCTCTTAACTAAACAATTATATTTTCAATATATGAGCAAGACACGCGAATGTTGTCTATGTCAGACAAGTAGTTGTAAATATTATTTGTATGTATCTTGATTAATCAGCTTATAGCCTGAACTTGAAAACTTAACACAAAAAATAACAATCATACAAAACAATACGATACACCTGTAGTAATTTCAATTTGCAACTAAAACTTTTCCGATTGTTCAAGTTTTGTTACCGAAGAGTACCCGCACGTTTATCATTGTTTCAGAACGAAAGTTCGAAAAGGAAATTGAGAATGAGAATATTGAATGGGAGAATATTATAGCGGATGATTACCATCAGAAGCGAGAGCGAAGAGCGTCAGAGAACATGGATTGTAAAGTTGACTGTTCAAAGGAAATGTAAGTACAAAAACGGGGCACTGAAATAAAGACACTTCTTTTCCCAGGCCTAATTGTTTGGTATATAGAATTAATGTTTTGAAACATTGTTGAACAATGTGCTTAAATGAATGTTATATGGTTTTAAGTAAAGACTTCTTCATTACAGTGACCTACACATGTACATTTGTGATAAGTGTTAGTCGCACATTAAGCCTGGTATTTATGGAGACTCGGAAAAAGTTATTATTTTTTATAAAATCAAATTACATTTGGAAAAGCTACATCTACGGGGTTGACATAAATTTATTAAAAATATATATCATCAACAAGAAACGTATTTTAAATGACAATATAGACGAATGAACAATACCAAAAGTCTAAAGATTTAACAAGATCGATTTAACGCTGCCAATTATAAAGTACACTTAAATGTCTTTAAACTAACAGAAAATACGGAAAATATGTGATGCTTACGCCATTGGCTTCGTGCGAAAACCCCGTTAAATGTTACTTTGTTATTTAAAAATAAACAGAACAATTAAATGACTCAAGTGGTTTAATATTGTTTTTTTTTCTGGAAAACATATAAATTCTTCTTCAATCAATAGCATGATGGGTTAGGCATTAAGAATGCTTCCATGCGATATCATACATTTGAAAAAACAATTAAATAGCGTTTAAAACATTTTGTTATTTTATCATTAAAACTTTCAACAGGGTAAAAACAAGAATCAAATGGTATTATTTTCTCATATCAGGTCAGCTTACTACTTAGACATATTAATATTGCTGTCTTTAATGAAAAGAGTATCTTTCTTGAACATGGACAACCATTTGCATGTTTCAAATGTCCAAACAAATGACAATATTTGCTTTATTAAGTATGACTAGATGTAGCGATCCTTTAAAAGGGAAATAAGATTATGAATACAATTTATATATTATTTTGGATCAAATTGGATAGTTTATGTTTAGTAATTTTGATTAAACAATTGAAGATTGAGTCGCATTGAGGTGCAGACATTCAGCAGTTGCGATCCGCTCATCAAGAGTTGAAACAACAGGTTGGTTGTTCAATAATTTACATCGTCTCGATTATCAAAAAGACAAATATTGAGATAATAATAAATAACATCATATTCCTTCATGATAATTGAGACATGTGATTCGGTCTTTTGTAAGCCTCGGTAAAATACGAGATGAAACCAATTGATGTACATGTATTAACGGACACACGACTATGGGTATATTTTGACTTTTTTACCGGATACATTTTTTGCTTAAACCTGATTTTCTCATTTTGATACTACAGATTGATGGCCTAAGAAGAGGACCAGAGGGGCTGGTTATCTTTCATCAAACCCGTCTGTAACCAAGAGAAGGGTTGTTTTTTACGTACATAGCGTGGAATTAAACTTAAACCATGTGCATTTTAGCAAAAACACTGCAAATGTAAATTAAACCTACACATAGAGTTGGCATTAAAGTGTATCTAGTTAACCACAGAAATACTACCTGAAGCTTTCATTACATCTAGACTTCAAGATACGGTACATCTTTCCTTGTACCACGACTTACAGATATCGAAGACATATCCATGAAACTAGATAAAAAGTCCATAGGTTATATTGTTTAATTGTAGTTCAGTTACGTCATGTTTCTGGAGCGCTTTGTTGTGACAGGAATTGAATCCAAGGGTCGTTTTGATGCCCTATGCACAACAATCCAAGAGAATTTACTAATACATTTCTGCCACAATTTAATCTCAAGTAAACGATATCAAATCAGTGTGTGCAATTTTAAATAGTAGGCACACAGATGAAAAACTGTGTGATTATTTTCTTAATACATTTCGTGTATGGAAAATTTGGTTCTAACACATAGATCTCCGAGATACTTTTTTCGCTTTCCTTTCAAAGTAAACTGCACTTGCGGGTGACCTTGTGTATTCTTTGCATCGGCCATTATAAGGCGATGCTTTACAGATGTGAAAATTTTGTTTCTGTTTGAAGTGTGTTTTTGTTTAAAGCCCAAATATTTGGAAATCGGTCATTTTGCCAAAAACAAAAGCCCTCGTGCTGATAGGTTTTTCCTTTCTCCTACTGCAATTTATTTGTATATTGTTTAAAGCTGCATGTTTTATATCCATATATATTTAGACAGGATTGTGATCAGTATAGTACTTTGATATCGATTGAATTATGCAAAATTGTTTGTATTTGTATACACGGTAAACAGTATCTACTGTATAGAGATGACAAATCATGGTATAGTCATCAACACTTTTTTGAGCTTATAATACCAAATGATCAATATTACATTACATAGCGTGCTATTTGAATATCACAAAAATGAGACACATGCATCTTTGCACATAATTGTTAAAGTACTAAACACATCATACCATAATGTCTTAAAATAAAAGTTCATGTCTAAGTAATACATAACAGATGAATATCCTATATTTTGCAAACAAATTTTCCATGTAAACAATATTAATAGTCTGTATTTTACAAACAAATTTTAAAATTGATATATTCGTTACACAAACAACTTATTTGAAGCATCTGCTCCTTATTTACAAAAATGTATATCTCAGTGAAATAAACACAATATGTACTACAGTATTATATCTATAAAATAAGTAATATATACAATTTATACTAGTATTTTGTTTCATAAATATCGTACAAAGAGGTTATATGTACAGTATTTTCACGTAATAACAATTCTTATTTAAATAAGTGAAAACACAAAGAAACAACTTTATTTTTCATCCATAACAAATATCAAGTTGTCCGTAAAAGTGTCATATACTGCCTTTGCAATACATAAAACTAATAAGTTCTGTATTGTTTTTATGAAGGACATGATAGGAGTATTTGTATATTGCTTTATTTCGAATCGGTTAATTATTTACATAACGTTATTCTGATAGTAACTACATCAGCGCCAATATTGATTTACCTGCATAATATACCCAAAACCTTAAATTGTAATCATTGTCTTGACCAGTCTGACCGTTGGGGAAAATGAGAGACGAAGACACAGGGATCCTCCGGCTTTCATGTCTTTTGTGGGCTGATGAGAGTAATTCATTAATGGTGAGCTGCGTCCACACTTTCACTTTTCCTATCCAGCTTTTCTTCTGACGTCCTTAACGGCGACCTCCCTCAAACGAGCCTTGGAGCACAGCTTTACACATAGAGTCCAGCCTGGTGACGTGTCCAAACTCAGCCAGTTTTCGTCATTTGACGGTCGCCAACAAGTGTTGGTCTTGTGCTCCTTGAAGAAAATGCGGAGCAGTTTTCGGAGTCACTTGTGTTCAAATACCTGTATCCTGCGTTATGTGTCCGCGTGAAGCGTCCAGGTCTCGCAGCCATACAGAAGTAAGGAGACTACGAGGGACTTGAAGAGCCTGTACGTGGTGGGGAAGCTGATGGAACTGCTTGTTCACAACCTGCTCAGTCTGTCCACCGCTGCGGTCGCCGTGGACCTCAGCGGTACTGGTTCCATCCTTGGACATGGTTTCTCCCAAATACTTTAAGCTGGTCACTTCTTCTAGCTTCTCGCCGCTCATGATGATGTCTGCACTGGTGTTGGTCGTGTTGTTTATCATGATCTTCGACTTCTCCGTGCTGCCCCTGTTTGTTCATAGAATATGTTGGTTAAGTCTTGGAATTCACTGCTGGTGCCACCCATGAGGTCCATGTCATCAGCAAATCTCAAATTGGAGATATTCAGTCCACCTCTTTAGGACTCACGGTCATGAGTTTCCCGTTATCCTTTGCTATAACACTGGTATTTGGCTGACTCGTCTTCGTGAGGGTCTTGATGGTGCTTTCGGCCTTCATACTGCTGCAAATGTTTGATATTGTTAAATACAGACACTGGTATTTGTCAGAAGTATACGTATTGAAGAGGAGCATGCGAACACCTATACAAGTGAAACAATAGTGTTCCTCTTTTCGCATTAATAATTCACTTCTTCTGTTATTGCAAGTGTGTTATTAACCCACTTTACCTTATTGCTTACTGTCTAAAAGTGTCTAACCCTTTAATGTGGTATATTAAGGATGATAAATAATCACTGATTGTCCAAGTTGGCGTCATTGAATTTGTGAACAAAACACGCCCCTACTTAGTATTTCGAATGGCAACGCCAATTAAAACCTATCAGTAAAGAAAAAAGCATGGCATAGGATCAATTTAATGAGGTCTTTTATGTTAACTCTCGACCTTAAATTCCTACTTACTATATATATACCTTATTTATAATACATATTATTAAGTATTCTGACGGGAAAGTAATAATAAAGAAAACACAATTGAACTAGAAAAAATAAATCAGGAAGCAACACGAATAATAACTTGAGGAACACGTTTGGCATTATTGCAAGTTTGTATTACCTGTCCCATCTCCAACCTTAAACAACCAGAACAAAACACGATATGACACTTTATAAGATGTTCAATTCTCTTACACCTTCATATATATATCTAAAAGTCTTCACGCACGATTGCAAATGCGTTGTTGCAGGTTACATGGACACTTGTACCATAAAAATATACCGGTAGTCCTTGTGGTGACTGTGGTGCTTTCGAAAACTCATATTTCTTTTTCTACAGTTGCCCTACTAATCTTGATAGAGGAGTAATACTCTTTGACAATCCGTCCGATTTTCAACCATTCACCACGCAACTCCTTCTTTTCGGTTTTAAAGACCAATCGCATAAAACAAAATCATTCATTTTCCAACATGTTCTGTCTTACAACCGATAAAGATTGCTTTTATATTTTAAGGCTAGGAACACACCCTATGTTATTGCCTATGCACCGTCCACACGTCTTGTCTTTTACCGTGCTTGATTATGTATTGAGATACTTTGTTATTTACATTATGTTTTTTTTTTGTAATTGAACTTTATATGTTGTCACTTTTCGCATTCCTGTTTTCACGTGTCCGTGATCGTTTTAAAGTTTATTAATCAAGTTAACTTTGACACCGCATTTTTACACCTGAAAAAGGTGTTGTATTTTTCAGTCTTTTTCTGTCTTTTGAATTTACTCCATATATGCTGCTTAATCACAATAACAGAATATATATATAAGTAGCGAGTTTTTTTCTAAATTCGACCCACTTCGTCCCCTTATTCGGCCCACTTTGTCCCCTGATTTATTCTTCAGCTGATCACAAACGTCCATGTTAGACAGCCGTGTCAAATTTATTATGTATGTAACATGTATGATGCTTATTTATTGTGGAATTATTATTTTTGTTTAAATTCAATATAAACAATCATCCAAAAGATTGAACAGAACGTTATTGAGTAAGATGTTCATGTTTACTTTAATAAACTAGATACATTTTTTTTTGAATGAATGTGTCAATGTGTCAAGCTTTTTCTTCTCTTTTTTTTGCTCACTTATCTTTGTTTGGATTGGTCCGTATTGCTCATGCAGCTCCTGTGGTAGCGGTTGACAAATATGTTGACTTGAATGATAGACAGTTGCAAATGTCTTTCCTACGGCATAATAGTGAACGTATTTTATCAAGAAATCAATGAGAACTGTGAATGTTTGCATGTCATATAATGATTTATTATAAACAGTATCAATAAAATTGTATTATGTTTTGTAAACAATTGTTATTATATGTTCTCTCAATTGTATTTTACTATGTGTTATGGCTCGCCAACATAAATCTGAGACTTGCATTAATGAATGACAATCAAAGTATTTTTATGATGAATATATAAGTTTTCTTATTGCGATCGGATTACATAGATCCTACTGATTCATTGTTATGTTAATCATCTATCTTGTGAAACACGTGCTCGAAAGAACCGAGTATGAATATAGTACACAATTAAAGCATTTAATTTATGCTAAAATTCTTCACAAGTGGTTTCATTTTGGCGAACTAAACATATATATGTACTATGTTTTGGTGTCATCAATAGCTATATATCATGGCTTATCAAAAGTGTTTTCTTACGTCCTGTAATTACAAATTGTATTGTGTATTTTGCACTGAGTTCGTAAATAAAATACACTGCGTTTGTCTTGTGTTTGCTTGTGTGTGCTGTTTTAAATCATCAGTATTGCCGTTGTTATAGTATAAACGACAAATATGTGTAAATTATATGTCAAAATTATGTATACAAATATCAGTGAACCATAGTTGTCAAATACGATGCACACACATATCGAATACTTATATATCATGCACATATATACTTATCGATAATTTTATAAATTTACAGTTGCATTTGAAGTCTAATAAATAAACTTTGTCTTGTAATTGATGCTTTTCTAGTTCCAATTTCGAATGTTATTATAGCATAACAAATATAATGAACCATTTAAGAATTGTCTTTGTTTAAAAGTAATGAATTATGAATACGTGAAAATGACAAGGTATGCCCTGTGATAGAAAAATGATTGTCGAAGTAAAATGATCTTTACCGCATATGGTACAACTCCATCAAACCTACTGGTATTTTACAAAACAACGTATCTTAAGGAATGCGTTCAAGAGTTCAAGACTCATACGAAACCTTTCTTCGATGTATTCCACTAGGTGCATGTTGGCAACATGTAGAGCCAGTTTTGAAGCCTTGGAGCTCGGGAATCATGTCACTGTGCACATCATGTCCTGTTAACAGGATTACCATGTCCAGCAGGTTATTTTAAGATTATTTATGAATAAGTTTGTAACAGTCTTCACACGCTGTATGGTGGCCATATTTTAGGAATGACCCTAACGTATGACGTTGACCATTGAGCCATGGATATAGTTCTTGTTTGCCATACGCTGGTTCCACATTACTAACAAGCTGATCTGTTGATATGAGACAAGGACTGTATTTGCTTCACACAAGTTCCCGAAACTAAATATGTTTAGTTCTTTAACAAACACAAAATGAATGATGAAGATATTACCCACAAGATATGTCAAACTCTTGACCTTTACGTCTGACCTTAACCTTTGGGCTAGCAAAAAGGGTCTCACATTTATAACGTGATCATTACATGGTCAACATTTGAAGCAAGTCGTTTTAAAATCGCATGATGAACGATTAAGCTACAGTTCAAAGAAGCTGAATTATGAGGCCGAAATAGACACTTTCAACCGGAAGTCCGACATTGACATTTTTGCTATTGACATGGGTCATACAGCAAAAGTTCGGATGTACGCACACATATTCACTCAACCATGGTGGCAGCTATATCGATATTACCGCCAGAGCTATCGACACAAATTAAGGAAATTGTTTTATTGAGTATTGTTTCATAAACACTATTTTAAATGCCCTCTGGCGGGGTGCAAAAACTTGGCAAAATGAGGGCTTGAACGGGAGAAATCGTGTATTAACATGGCGATTCACGTGCCGTTCAAGCCCTGTTGTGTGTTTTTCAAATCCATAAACTGGTCCACGCGAAGTTACTTCCCTAAGTAATGACTTATTCTGACGATATATTTATCCGTCACGACCAGAAGTCTATATTCCAAAATAATTCCTCATTTCATACTTTGCGCGGCTGCACTTCAAATTTGCATAAATCCATTGTTTAAACACATTTAAATCGAAAACTGCCTATCCAAAGGTAAAGCCTCGTCATTTCTGATGATGACCGAGTGAGGCATATGTAAAACACAACCTTCAACTGTATGACGTCATATAAAATAATCGAATTATTTTGTCGATGTCGAATTAACATAGACATATTGTTTTCAATGTTATTTTTTAATTTATTTTGGTATGTGAGCTTTGTTTTTGCAATAATAACGAAAATACACATTTTCCCGGACATGATCATCTTCGGGCGCTCTCAAAATCCGGAACAGATTTTTCGAGCGCCCGAAGATGATCATGCCCTCGAAAACGTGTATTATCCCTATATTGTTAGGCGCAAAGGTATAAACAGCTTGGCATATAAATATTTTTTCAAAATTCTCTGGCTTCAATATTTTAAACTTGCAGAATTATTGGACGAGATTCAGTTGAGTCAGCGGTGAATTACGTTCAAAGTGTAAGCTTTTTTTTAGAGACTTGAGATTTTTTAAATTAGAATTAGTTGCAGTGCTTATGCGCCCCTAACACGTTTGTTGATATACATGCGGCGACATGCATAGAGTAGTTTTAAATATCGTCCGACTAATTAGAAATTAACTTTGCAATTACAAACATAATAACATATGAAAAATGTATATTTTTAAACATTTACAACAGATCAATTCACCTAAAATAACACCATTTATAGCAAATCCATATGTTTGACTGTTTTACGCTTAGATTAAATTAAACTTGAAGATTGATGCTGCGATATTTGAACTTATATGAACTCAGTGTTTCCTCTACATAGACTACTTGACTCTAGTTATAAGTGGTTGAAAAAAGACTTAAGGTCATAATCTCGGAATAGAAAATAATGTAGACTAATTCTCAGAAATATTTCAATTTTGGACGATATTTAAATTTAATGTTTACAATAGTTCTGACAAAGATATTAAACATGTCATTGTAATTGTCAACTAGCCTAGAGCGGCAACAACCAAGTCTTGAAAAGAAAAGCCTAGTCTTTATTCAAATGTTCAATATGTACTTGACCTAATATGCTGTAATACCTACAACAAAAGAGACATCCCTTCATTTTTCTTTTAAAGGGATTCGTTCACAGATTTTGTTTTTATTTGTTTTTAAAGCCTTAATTAATGATTTACATTTATACGTGAAAACATCTTAAAAGCACAAGTGTCAAACAAGAGTAAGATTTAAGAAAGAAAAACCTGGATTTAAACCAAAAACTTTGTCAATACAATATTAACAAGTTCCTTTGAAGGGGTACTATTTACAAGTAGATGCACCATTGAACTACAACGCAGTAAAGCGCTGTAATAACCCGGAAAATAAGTTTTGAATACAGTTGTGTTGAACAAGTTTTGAACTATAAAGCATTTTAAACAAGCTGAAATAATGTAAATGTTTAAACAAAATATAACACAATACATCTATCAGATATTACCATTTATGGTTATGTCTGAAAATGTTTAAGTACAAACAATGCTTAACTAATGAAAGTGGATTTGTCGCGTCTTAAGCCCCACGCCCTGGGCCTACATCTGCTGTTAAATTTAAAGTTGCATTATTTCCGTGAAACTGAAGTTTATTTTTAAACATTAAGTAATTTGTTCATGTGATAAATAAATTTTGCGTTAATAAATAATTTAAATAGTTTTTAATAGACCAAATAGTTGCTTACATACATAAATTATAAATACAAAAAACAAATAATCTACACACATTGTTTCATGAATGAAACAATACAGTGTTTAAAAAAACATAGTTGTTACCTTCTTAATCAGCAAGACTTCGAACTATTTTTACATATAATAAACTTTTGTATGTATTCGTTATGAACATTATTGGCCTTAAGACTATCATTATACTTCATCGCCCTTATAATAGTTTTTGTGTACATTCAATGCAAACAAGTAGTGTTAAGCTCGAATATGTATTCGTCCTCGAATGCATGGATTCGAAGTTTTACATAATTTACATTGGGCCTCTGAGAGCATACCCAGGTTACGTCACGGTCACCAGTTGGCCGCCAAATGTCATAGGTCGAGAAAGTTGTGCGACCAGTCCGGGTCTTGAACCCGGGACACCTCGCTCTCAGGGCGAGTGCACTCCCGACTGACCTAACCGGACCGCCACACAATCTCTCCCATTACGTGACCAAGTTAAGACCGTGACATTATTTTAGGGCCAAATGTCAGAAGTGAATCAAATTATCTGGCTGTTTATTAAACATGGTAGTGCTTTTTCAAAAAACAAACATTACCTCTAAGTAATATGATGATCCAACATAAACTTTTTTAGTTCAAGAGCAGAGAAGGAAATGCAATTTATTTAATTCAAATGCCATTTTGCAGAAGTTCTCATGCGATATAGCTGCTTGGCTGAGATATGGTGAACACAAACATCATCACCAAGCTGCATAAACATGCTCGCTGGTGAAACCGACAAACTCTATGAACATGCTCCTTGGTGGAACTAACTGTCTATATGAACATGCTCCCTGGTGGAACAAACAATTTCTATGAACATGCTCCTGGGTGGACCCAACTTCCTCTATGATAATGCTCCCTGGTTGAACCGATAATCTATATGAACATGCTCTCAGGTGGAACTAACATTCTCTATTTGCATGCTCCCTGATGGATATGACATTCTCTATGAACATGCTCCCTGATAGAACTGACAATCTCTATACATGCTCCTTAGTGGAACTGACAATCTCTATAAACATGCTCCTTGTTAAAACAGACATTCTCTATGAGCATGATCTCTGATAGAACCAACATTCTCTATGAACATGCTCCCTGGTGGAACAGACATTATCTATGAACATGCTCCCTGATGCAACTGACATTTTCTTTTCACATGCTCTCTGGTGGAACAGACATTCTCTATGAACATGCTCACTGGTGTAGCATACATCCTCTATGATCATGCTCCCTGATAGAACTGACAATCTCTATAAACATGCTCCTTGTTAAAACAGACATTCTCTATGAGCATGATCCCTGATGGAACCAACATTATCTATGAACATGCGCCATGGTGGAACAGACATTCTCTATGAACATGCTCCCTGGTGGAACAGACATTCTCTATGAACATGCGCCATGGTGGAACAGACATTCTCTATGAACATGCTTCCTGATGGAACTGACATTTTCTATGAACATGCTCCCTTGCGGAACAGACATTCTCTTTGAACATGCTCCCAGGTGAAACATACATTCTCTATGAACCTGCTCCCTGATGGAACCAACATTCGCTATGAACATTTTCCCTGGTGGAATAGACATTCAATATGAACATGCTCCCTGGTGGAACGACATTTTCTATGAACATGCTCCCTGGTGGAACAGACATTCATTATGAACATGCTCCCTGGTGGAACAGACATTCTCTATGAACATGCTCCCTGGTGGAACAGACATTCTATATGAACATGCTCCTTGGGGGCACATACATTCTCTATTTACATGCTCTCTGATGGAACCAGCATTATCTATGAACATGTTCCCTGGTGGACCTGACATTCTCAATAAACATTGTCCCTGGTGGAACTGACATTCTCTATGAACATGCCCGCAGGTGGAATTGACATTCTCTATGAACATGTTCCATGGTGGAATTAACATTCTCTATGAACATGCTTCCTGGTTGAACTTCTTTTTCCGAAAAAATACTGAGATCGTACAAGGATTTAAAATGAAACTTTTCAGAAGGAAATGAGGTATAACTTTATGCCTGTCGGTAACATGTATTGTCTATTGTCAAGAATACATGTAATCATTAGCTATCCCATGCGCATGTTTGTCCTTTAACCTCTAAGTATGACCTTGACATTTGAATAGTCCCACAGGACTTGCATGTGACATGCCTTCTGCATACGGTATACATTTTTGGTAAATTATTTCAAAATTGCGTGATTAATTTACAGTCTAGACATGCTGTATTATGGCTTAATCTGACCTTTCCCCTCTTACGTGAGACCTTGACCTTGAGCTAAAATGACAAGTGTTATGCGGCACACACTGTCATTTAATATTGCACGATGAATAAAAAAGTTATAGTCCGGACAAGCCGTGTTATGCCCTTATTAAACCTTTGACCTCTAAGTGTGACCTTAACCTTTGAGATAGGGAGACAGGTGTTACATGCAACATGCAGTCTCCTAATGCTGAACATTAGTAGTAGTTGGAAGATGAATTAAAAAATTACATTGCAAATATGCACATATGCACATTATTCTACCATTGTGTCTGCCATATCTTTTAGATTGACTGTGCCCCAGTTAACTTAATCAGCATCTCTGAGTAGATTCAAGAACTCGTGGAACTTTTTAAAGCTTGCCTCTAGGCTCTCTAGCACACTGTCAAGGATGCTGTCCTTGTTACTTTTCAGTCTACTAGTTTTCACTCTGAGCTTCTTGTTTTCCAACGTCAGCTGACAATAACAGATCATCATTATACTCACCATCAACACTATCATAACCATCATTTCAACCATCATCGTCATCATTATCGTCATCATCGTTGTCGTCGTTATCGTCCTCGTCGTCGTCGTAGTCATCATCATCATCAGCAGCAGCAGCATCGTCATCATCATCAGCATCATCATCATCATTATCGTCGTCGTCATCATTATCGTCATCATCACCATCACCATTACCTTACCACCACCTTTTTATTTTCATAATAATCATCATCACAGTCATCAGTCACATTTCATTAAAATCATCATCATCTTATAACCAACACCATCATATAATCCTTGTTATCATTTTTATCATCACCAATCTTTAGTATCATAACCATCATGCCTGCGATCAACAACCATCTTATCACTATCATACCATTTACCTTAATGTTTCTGTAGACAACAAACATACATATATCACTCAAGTTAAATGTTATACCTCGATCACTCTAGACAACAATCATACCTCTATCACTTCAGACAATATCATGCTTCTAGCACTCTGGACAATATACCTCTATAACTCTAGACAATATAACACTTCTATCACTCTAGACAACAATCATACCTCTTTCACTCTAGAAAACAATCATACCTCTATCATTTTAGAAAACAATCATGCCTAGATCAATCTAGACTATCATACCTCTATCACTCTAGACAATATCATACCTCTATCACTCTAGACAACAATCATACCTCTATCTCTCTAGAAAATATAATACTACTATAAATATAGACAACAAGATACGTCTATCACTCTTAACAACTATCAAACCTACATCACTCTCGAAACAATCATACCTTGATCACTCAACATAACAATCATACCTGTATTACTCTAGACAACAATCATACCTTAATCACGCAAGAAAATAATCATACCTCTATCACTCTAGCCAACAATCTTATTTCGACCACTCTAGACAACAATCATACCTCCATCACTCTAGACAACAATCATACCTCGATCACTCTAGACAACAATCAAACATCAATTACTTTAGAACATAATTATACCTCTATCACTCTAGAAAATATCACACCTTAATCACTCTAGACAACAGTCATACCTCTATAACTCTAGACAACAATTATACCTATATCACTACAGACAACAATCATACCTCTATCACGCTAGACAATATCATACCTCTATCAATCTAGACAACAATCGTGCCTGTATCACTCTATACAATTTCATACATCTATCACTCTAGACAACAATCATACCTATATTGCTCTAGACACAATAATACCTCTATCACTCAAGACAACAATCATACCTCGATCACTCTAGAAGACAATCATACCTCTATCACTCTGGATAATATAATACCTCTATCACTCGATACAATATAATAACTCTACCACTATAGAAAACAATCATAACTCTATCACTCTAGACAACATTCATACCTCGATCAATCTAGACAACAATCACACCTATATCACCCTAGACAACAATTATACATCTATCACTCTGGACAATATAATACTTCTACCACTCTAGACACCTATCATACCTCTATCACTCTAGACAACAATCATATCTATATCACTCTAGACAACATTTGTACCTCTATCACTCTAGACAACAATCATACCTCTATCACTCTTTATATTATAATACCTCTATCACTCTAGACAGTATAATACCTTTATCACTCTAGACAACTACCATACTTCTATCACTCTAGACAACAATCATACCTCTATCATTCTAGACAACAATCAGTACTATTTCACTCTAGACAACAATCATACCTATATCACTCTAGACAATATCACACCTATATCACTCTAGACAACAATCATATCATTATCACACTTATAAACCAATGTTCTCAATGACCTAGATCAAGTAAGATCAACATGTGATCACTTGAATCCTATATATTAGCAAACGATTTAAGTCTAACAGAGCCATAAAGAGGCCTATGATTATTGGCAAATTATTTTGATTAGACCTGCTCTCAACAGGCACTATCGTGTTGTTTATTCGCACGCGCCCCTAGCCACAGACTAACCAGTTGTTCAAGAATTGGATGGAACATTGTATTGCTAGGAAAGGACAGGCTGCTCACAATACTGCTACATAGGGACAATCTGTCCAACAGGAATTTGAGTGACACTTACACAAGTTCTATATGGATGTGTTTAATTGATCATTGTTGAACGTCAACTGGGAGTTAATGATCTGTCGTGAGTTATATTGTAATGGTTGTAATTAAGGAACAGTATTTTATAAAGAGTTTGTCTGGTCGAAAATAAGTCCAAGTATGATTTGTTTTGGAATCACCCTGCGCTGAATCCTGCTGATGCTATATTCTTATATGTATATGTTCACTAAATACTTAATATTAATAAACTTGAACTCATAGTGCAAATTATGTCACAAAAATAAAGATTACTACTCCGAATATGGTAAAACATAAGAATTTACATCATAAATTTGGACCAAGATTCATGCCTCATACAGAAATTATTAGTCTTATTGGTAAGTTTTCTGTGACACACCATAACACTTTATCTGTGACAATTTTGCTACAAGTGGATACAATTGTTGTTTTCATTAAAATATTATAAAATAGAGTTTTTTCACTTCTTGAGAACGATGCCCTTTGCTGCTATTTTGGGAGAAAAAAAGAAGATACATTTCTGGAAAACAATCCTGGGGTAAGAACAATTGAAGAGAAACACTGCCTGAGTTAAAAGAATGAGGGTATGGCACTTGATATGGGCCCCTTCTACTGAATAGAGAAAACGATGAGTAAGTGTTTTTTGTAGAATGAACATTTTTATTAAAGAAAAATCCACAAAACAAGATTTTTTTATATTTTACTTCATTAATTCCATTTATATAATTGGGCAATCCCAAGCTTAGTCTCCATGTATAAGCCCGATTATCCAAAGTTTCATCATGATTAGTCAATTCAAACTTTATTTATTGACAGGACACCAACTGTTTTCTTACGCCTGCCCACAAGCCTGCTATATCATCCTACTCTAATAACCAGGATTCTTGAATATACCGTCATTATATTGACCAAGTTACATATTAATTGTTTCTGCTATGTTGTATTCACGTGACGTGTGTTACATGAAGCTCATTCATGTGTTCGTGTGACATTTAGCGGTGGAATCTGTGTCTCACGGAGACATTTCTGGTGTTATTATTTGTTATCCTGTTCTGTTTAGTTCATGCACATGATCTTATCAAGGGCATACAGTTGAAACTTTCATATCTAGAGCAATATGAAAACATGTGGCTTTCTACATGTTTGATTTCCATTTAAACACACTGACATAAATTTCTTTTTATTTCGCTGACTTCCCCATAACTTTTGTTGCATATTAAATTTACGTCATTTAAAATAGACGAACAGCCAATTAGAAAGAAAGCTCTAAAGAAAGCGGTAATTCCTGTTGGTCTTGGCGACTTCTTCATCGTAACAGCCCCACTGTAGGCGGTTGGGTTAGGAGCCGCAAGTTTTGGTGCGGGAACATTCGCCGCCGAAATGATGTCATGGTCGGCAGCGGTTAATGGCGGCAGAATGATTGCGAATGGGTAAGGCAATTCTTATTTTGTGATCAAACCAAAAATTAACGTCCTGCCGACTAGCATATGGGTTAGTTCAGAGAATCTAGGTCAAGTGGGTTTCAGTCACTCGTAAATGTTGAAAAGAACTTTCTTATATCGTCGGTTTCATATAGGAGGACTTGTACCATTTTCTTGGTCTCCAGTAATATAACAAGAANTATACCCCAAATGCGCACATCAATGTGTCCGTGGGACTTTTAACTACCGGAAAAATATAGGTTTGACGCACGTATGACTATCTAAATATAATATGTGAATAAAAAACGGGCTAAAAAACAATGCATTTTTAAAACAAAAAGGGTTTTTTGGACCCCTATCAAACAGTTTGTTTTTTTATTATTAGTATTAAATTCACCAACATCTACTTAAATAATGTAACATGGGTTAGGTTTAGGCTTAGGGTTAGGGTAGGACCCAAATGACGTGAATGCCCATTTGGGCATGCCCAAAATTGTTTGATTGGTCAATATAATCACATGTTATTTAAATAAATATGGCGCCAAAACATAATGGAATTTGAGTTTGATGGGCATATTGAATATGCCCAAAATGTTTTCATTGGTCCAGAATATCACGTGCTTGTTGTGACGCTGCTGCTGCATCTGATGTAATGATGATGACAACGACGATGATGATGATGATGATGATGATGAAAATGATACTTGTGGAACTGATAAGAAATGTCAAAACAAGAATGATGTATAGATAAAGTGGAAATAGTTAAAAAAAAACACAACATAATCAACACGTTAGTTATAAGGTTATCTGGTGGCAGAAATATGCCACCCTAGAAATAAATTCATAAAAATATCATNCATTGTCTGAATATTATTTTTCGTAGTTTGTATTCCTATGGTTCTTCTTCTTGTAGCCCATTCCAATTTATGATTTAAACATCCAAACGTAGAAGCAGCAATTAATTAACTTTGCAAATGATGTACTCGTAAACTCTGTCCCTGAAAAATTGTGAAACACATGTTCTCGAATTTGATATAGAAACAAGCATTTGAATTAAAACACGAAAGCCACACATACAGACAAGAAAGCAATAGACCCTAAGTCGCTCACCTGAGACACGAAAAAACTAAACTGTTCTGAGCAGCGTTTGTGATATTTCCAGAACCATTTTAGAATTGACCGAGAACATCGTTAGGACAAATTTTCTGAGTACGTTTCATTATGATTGGGCAAAAATGTGTGACTTCTAAGGTGTTCACGAAAACAACGTTTCATTACAGCCATCCTTCCCCACCCTGGTTTCCATGTTTTGTAACGGACCTGAACCATTTTCGCAACATTGATTAGATATTATAATAAACAAATGTTATGAGCATATTGAATGACAAATTTGCAAAAAATGTGATTTCTAGAGTGTTCAAAAGTTTTCACTTAAGCGATGAAAGGAAAACTGTCCCAACCCATTGCTTTTTAACGGACCGGAAGAATTTTCGAACTCGGTTGAATTATTATTATGACAAATGTTGATAAACTTTCAAGATGAATCGCCAAACAAATGCGACCCCTTAATCGCTTACATGGCTGCCATAATGTTTTAGCGGACCGGAACCATCTTCGGTTGCGATATCACGAGAGCTAATGTTCTAATCAAGTTTTATTAAGATTCGACAAAAATTTGACTTCAACTTATTCTTAAGTGTACATTAGGTTTCACAATAGCAATATAAGGAAAACTTCTCCGCCCCTAGTGGTCATGTTTTTCAAAAGTCTAGAACTATTTTAGAACTCGACCAGATATCAGTAGAACACATGTTCTGAGCAGGTTTCATGATAATTTGACATAAATGTGACTGTACGACTGTGCGAGAATTCAGGTTTCGCTAATTGAATATAGGAAAAACTGCCCCCCCCCATGGAAACCATGTTTTTCAACGGACTTTAACCTAACTGCAGTTCAAACTCTGAGATATCATTTGTGCAAATGTTCTGACAAGATTTCATGAAACTTAGGCTGCGCATTTGATGTCTAGTGTAAAATTCGGACTACCTACAACGAACGACGGACAATATTTGATCCCAAAAGTTCGCTATTAGCCAATGTGCTCAGGTTAGATAATAAAGGGGAATTGTCATTTAAAATCAAACACATAATAACATTTGTAGACCTAAATGTTGTGGGATTATTGAGTATATAAACAACATGCATAACGAAATGTCTTCGTACATTAGTATGTCTTGACGTTTATACGTGATTAGTACTTTAACAAGCGCGCATCGTGATTTCGACTTCCCCACCCGAACCCCACAAGCAATCATTTAAATACGATCGCAGCGTTGTGTATGTCTAAAACAAACCGAAAGGCACTGCGATAAATGGTCGTTCATTAATATTTTGATCAGACACACCCGATTAAAAAAAAATAAGTTCTACTCTGATGAATGGATTGAACCTATCAAAATAGACAACTCGCCGTAAAGACAATATACTTACACCGGAAGCGAGCTTGATTGCCGAAAACCCCACTTATCTTAGGGTTACACACAAAGACCAAACATTTAAACTCCTTTTAACATGTGATCACTTGAATCTTGCAAAATAGTGGAGATCCGGATTAAAACCATTAAAGAACATATACCCAAATAGACGTATGCTGGAATGAGCTAGATTTTGGAACAACCCCCTTATCGGGGTTAAAACACGTCTGACATACAAACATTCATTTCAAAATCACTGTATCAACTATAATTATCTTCTCAATACTACAATTAGTGCATACAATAGATAGCGTTATTTGTACCTATGAATAAGATTTTTTTTCCAAAGATGTGGATTACAATTTTTGACGAACTAGTACAAGACAGATTATTTAAATCAATAAGTCCCTACCTATTAGGTTGGAAAAAAACATTGTCAATTTAATAATGATGCCCAGAAAAATGTTTGCCCCGCCTTTTTGTTTGGATAAACGGGTCGTGCCAGAATTTAAGTAGATTTAGATTCCATATACGCGGAAAGTGCCGTCCCTGATAAGCCTGTACGGATGTTAAGGCTAATCTGGGACGACACTTAACGCACATGCAATAAAGCCGGTTTTACTAGAGGGCTCAAATCCTTGCTTTATGAATAGATAAAACCCAAGTGTGAAAACGTAAGATTGATTAAACGTCGTATTTAAGTGGTAAATAATGATCGAAGTATTCAGTCACTTAACTAAAAATCATAGAACAAACAACGTCTGAAAAAGGCAGATCTTTGTTCTTTTACTGGTCAATAAACTGAGTGTATACTTACTCAACTTCGTTGTGATGCTGCGAATGCACGCCTACCATCGCAAAGCCATCGGGCACACGGTAGTTCTGTAAACCATCCCATTCATTCGTCCAGCCCGTATAATGGCATCCGGACATCTTAATACCTGCAGTTAAGAACATTAATGCCTTTTAGACCACATAAAATGCGTTTTGGTATACTTCAACGTTGATATCGACCTGATAAAAAGGTGCCAAATATAATTTCTATATTTGGTTTGTAGGCGTTTATATCAGTCAATGTTTTTAGGAACGACATATTATTCGGAATCAACGATAAAGTGTTCATTTTCGGTAGAAATGAATCAAATTCAACACTAAAAACAATTATCTCTCAATCTTGATGAATAATCATCTTAACAATATCAATGCCGTGTTTGAATAATTGACATTGATATCTATTCATACGACACATGAACACTATATGGTACCATTTTAGTGTTCTTGTGTCGCTTAAATAGATATATTTGCGGGAAATTAAAATAGAATTAATTGTGTCACAAAAAAATAGAAACGTGCATTTTAAATGTACAGAAATCTATGTTACGAGACCACATCTGGCGTTGAAATTTCTGAAATTGCTATAGGAAACACTGATTTTTAATTTTTTAACTTTATTTTACGAAATATTGTACGAAAGTTTCGTTGGTTTTGAGTAGTAACGGGCCTTTAAAAAAATAACACATTCAACCACCGTGATATAATTCATACTTCGACTGTTGAGAAAAAGACTATACTATTTTAAACATATTTACCGTGCATCCAGCAGCACCAGAAACTCCATCTCCTGTCTTCGGGACCGTTGTCGTGGACACTTTGCATTCCGCTTATGTACCCTTGTCCTGAGCATCTGTATTCCACCATTTGATCATAGTCATTGACAGCTCCTGTCAAAAAATATTGTGCAGAAGTGACATATACCCGCAGACAAAGAATTATGTCGTAATATTTAGGAAGTTGTAACAATAATGATATAGAATCATGAGTTATAAAAGGGGCGATAACTTAAGCAATGTCAACGTGAAATAATGAAAAACATGCATAACGCACATTACTCACTTTAATTGAACACAATGCATGTAAGTTTGAATTTGGTACGTAAACAGTAAAGGTACTTCGTCTTGCGTCTTTACAAACCTGAATGTTCGCACCATGATCCGTAATCACCCCATGCAACGTTTCGGCATGACAATTCAAACCGTCTGTCCTCATGGGTATTACTATGTTCGCTCCTTACGTGTGAAACGAACTGATGGGAAGCACAACGAAAGTTAAGCTCCCCGTCCCAGTCGTTGTTCCAACAAAAGCTCCATTGAACGGCGAAAGTACACAAGACCAGACGTGTGAGTAGATGCATAGCTTGGCTCTAGAAGAATTAAACAATAATTAAAACAATAAATACTGCATTTATAAATTGCTTGCATTCCATGGCAATGGAAACACGACAAAAATAAATGGAACGAAAAAGCAATGCCAGAGCTGACAGTGTACGTATAAAATACAATAAAGGGACGGTAACATTTTGTGTCCGAGGGTTCAGTGCATTGGTTAAATTATAAAAATATGTGTAAGTTATAATAGCTGCCGCTGGATATTTCATAAAATTGTCTGCGGCCGAGCCTTAGCATAATGTCGATTCTTGACACAGACATTTAGAATGATACACAAAAAGAAGTCTTATGGTTTAATAACTGCAATACGACTTTTTGATTTGTTTTCTTTGTTCGCATATTCTCTATTGTAATGGTATTCTGCATCCAAAACATAACTTAAAGAAAATGCACTGAACAATTTAGGATTCTAAGACATTCCAAGTTTCCAATTTGTTTTTACTTTTTTCAGCACCATTTATTTACAGTTTTCATTTTAATGAACATACCTATTGATCAAGCAATAATTATTTGGTATATTTTTAAACATACATGCATTATATGTGCATTCGTGATGGTAAATAAGGTGTAATACGCGGAATAAAGAAAATATAAGCACACACGAATGGTTGTCTTAGAAAACCTGAAAAAACACACAATTTGTTTTCATTTGTTAATTTTTAAAGAATTTCTAAAGAAATGATTTTGCCCATTGAAATTTTCTACAATTTATTCTTGATTGAAAAAAGAGAAAAGAAATATATTTAAGTTTCACCGAAGAAATGTNAGACCTTTTGTTCCAACACACTTGTGTGTCTACCAGTTTATGTTGTGCCACTACACAAAAAAAAAATCTGGTTATACATTTTGTGCCAGCAGTGAGGCATAATGTCAACAAGCGTACGCTTCCAATCGTTACAGTTTTTCGAATTCGTCATACGTGTTCGAATATCTGGACAAAGCTAGCAGGTTGGTCACATAGGTGTACGGCTCAGAACTCCAGAACGGCCAGTAGTCCGGATAGTTGTTGTAACCATGAAAATCAATAGGCACGGGTCGCCCGTGTACACCTTTCTTGATGAGGGCTTGGTATGTCTTCTCGTCTATGATCCCTTGAACACCATCCATGTAGCCGGCTTTTGGGTTCCCTGGGATAAGGTAGTTTCGGTTCATAGGGTAGGAGGTTCCCGTCTGAAAAGTAAAACATACAGAATTACCTATATACTAATAGTGACCAAATAAATAGCTATGCTATAATTCGGTATTTACAAATTTGTGAAAATGTTATTACAAAACCAAAAACATAAACGCCTTTTAAAATGTTATACTGATTAATGAACATCTTTTTTTATTTATATTATGAGAAAGTCATTGTTTGTTTATTATTATTTTATATTCTTCTTATATTTCTTTTTGAGTTTTTAAATTTTCAATATTTTCAGAATGTGCATTTAATCATTTAGCATATTACAATCACTAGAAGTTATCTACACATTTGTCAACACGTATGTCATTCCTAGAAGATCACCTGGATGTTTATGATATGTGGAACTTTAAATCATGTTNATTACTTACATTTTAATTTTTAGAATGGCACCGTTCACACACTGTAAACTGATTAAATTATAAATAATATGGCAGAACATATTATTCTCTGTAAATTTTAATTTAAGTAGTGTGCTTAGTAGTGGCAATGGTTTAAAACAAAGTCCCGAAGATATATCACCTAACAAATACAGAAATGCTATTATCAATAAAGTGTCAAAATACGGAATCAAATCTTTTCAAATGAAAAAAAACAACAAAAAACGTTAAGTGATATTTGATCTAAAAGATGAAAGAACTAATAAATGGCATGAATACACACAAAGATTCCACTCACCCTATACGCCAGAAATGCTCTGCAAGCAATGAAAAAACAACGTCGATGTAGTCCTGTTATAGCTAATTCTAACACGGCACGTGCCAAATTTCATAAAAACAACGAAAAAAATCGTCTATGGGCTATTCTGCATTAATTATGGGCGGAGCCTATACAATGAAAGCACGCGCTGTAACTAAACAAAACATGACGATACATTTTCCACCAGCGTAATAATCCATACAGTACAGTACAACAATGACCTATCTTATATATGTAAAAACTTAGCAGTTAGACCCGTGCAGCAATACAATTGTTATTTGCCTGACCTCAGTATTGTTACATGGCTACTTAAAATACTCGGAAACACTAGCTTATCGTGACGAAACATTCACACCACCAAAACAATAAGAAAACAATAGGAAATAATACTAGGATATATATTTCGGAAATAAGACTTGATATAATTACAATTAAGACTGATCATACGTGACCTTTATTATTATCTTTTATTCCATAAGTGATTTGACCAAACAGTTTGCT